>LR574695.1:0-104426 GCA_900536345.3 Caenorhabditis sp. 39 LS-2015
CGCCAAGGCAACAAGGGAGGCAATGATGATAGACTTCATTGCGAGAGTGACTTCTCCTCTCCACCGGTCTCTTTTATACAAACGTCCCAAATTGACATTATTTTAGAGTCTTTGCGGTTTTTGACAGATATCGAGAGATAACATTAGTGTCATTCGCACATTTTGACATTATCAGTAATTGTTGAAACATTACAGAGAATTTAGCGAGCAGAATACAAGTGTCATTTGGCCAGTGGAGATCGACGTTTCAGTGAATTTAAAGTTCTACATATTCTGATAAGATGGTAATACCGCAAAATCTGCAATTGACGTCCACTTATAGTGGTTAGAAGGCTATTACTCTTCAGTGTGATTTCTAATTTTATGTTGTTTTGAAAAAAAGAGCAAATTCAATACAAATTCATCATTCTGAAGTTTCAGAATCAGAAAAAGGGTTCCAAAAGGAAACAATTACCTGAAAATCGAGCATCGAAAAGAGAAAGAAATATGAGGAAAGCACCATGAAAGTGAATAAGGAAAAACATTGTTCGGCGAATCTTTTGTTAGAAACGTCCGAAAAGGCTAACGGGCGAACGGAATTGGCTGCATTGCGTCCTCGACTCCGTCAAACGACTGCAAAACAAAACGATTCGAAATTATTTTTTAGCAAACCATGACAAAGCATAATGAATAATAACAAAACTCACATTGGCGTATCTCGGATGGGCACGAGTCAGATACTCGACTCCTTCCTCTGATTCAAACTCGATGATCACCATTTTGTGAAAGTTGATTGGACGCAATCCATATTTGACGTCCCAGA
Source organism: Caenorhabditis sp. 39 LS-2015 (assembly GCA_900536345.3). NCBI lineage: Eukaryota > Metazoa > Nematoda > Chromadorea > Rhabditida > Rhabditidae > Caenorhabditis > Caenorhabditis waitukubuli. Next base: position 803 of record LR574695.1, read on the forward strand.
TGGCGGCTGCAAACAAACAAAGCTGTCCTTCCATCATGTAAACCTAAAAATACATTAGTACAAAAAACCAATTTGAAAAAAAACGTTACCTTTAGTTTGAATTTCATCTCTTCCTGGAGAGAGTACAAGAGATAGTTGAGACACAAATGATCCGTGACCTCCCAGAGAACACAATTGGAGAGATCGATCTGACAAAAAATCAGATTTGCATTAATTTTCCTTTTTTTATCAAACCAATTTAGTTTGCGGTGAATCCGACTTGGGGTACATGACTTCTTGACTTCTGCTTCAGTATTTTCTTAGCAAAACTTCAAAAATTACTTTAAAACAAGTACAATTTTGAAAATGATTGAAAAACATGAAAGGAAAAAAAAGGAAAGCTGGCAGACAGGTCACTGTCAGTATGCATAACATTTAGAAATGAGAGAAAGTGAGAAAAGAACAGATGAAAAAATGGTGATTTGAGGAGGAAAAAGAAAGAAAAAGATTGTTTTGGTAAAAAAGATGAATAACACAATCACTTGAAGCACACTGTACCAAGGGAAAAGTGGAAAAAGTTTATCTTTCTTTACCTACGAAAAGGAACTCATTGGAAACTCCTAGTGATTACTGAAGAGAATATAGATCAAATAATTCAATTGAAAACATAATACAGAAAAAATGAGTTCAAATCAAGAATAAAAAAAAATTGAAAAAAAAATGCAAGTCGAGTGCTTATATATTTTGATTTTGCCGTTTCTAGACGATCCGCATTTCAATGCAAAAAAAAACAAAAATGTCAATGTATGACTCAATACTTTTTCGATCAAAATAAAAACTCAAAAATAGAAAAGGTGAATGATAATTGAATGTGATTCCAATGAGACGGATGAACCTAACTAATACAAATTGGAATTGGACAAATGAAAATTGATTCTGACAATTACTTTTTCCGGACCCAGACCATGCTATGAACATTGTACCGTTTGAAAAATCCTGAAGAGACTTCCATTTTATCAAGCAATTTTCTGCAAATCCGAGTCACCGTCCAGAACACTGTCAATATCTGGAATGTTCGTTACAAATGTGCTCCAGTGCACTTGATGCATGTGTTCCGAATGTTCGAATTGTTTGGCATAAACTCCATGTCCCAGTTTTCTGTTCTTTGTTTGTTTGTTTATCTCAGCTGGTTTTTTGTTTTTTTGTTTATGTGTTTTTAATTTGAAAAAAATATTACTTCTCAAGTTTTTTATATTGTAAATGATTTTGTATCTTTTAATTTAATGTGAATCAGAATATTCATTAGATATGGTTGTCTGGCTCAACGTTTTCTTTCAGATTCCGGTGATTCTGCGCGCGCGATGAACTTTGACTCGGAATATCCATATGCACTAGCTAGATGCGCCACGTAGTCGTTGCCCCTCCGCAAACGGCGTTGTTCCTCGTCTTCGTGCCAGATTTCGGCCGAGAAAGTCTCCGTGGAGTTGTTTCGCTCTCACAAATATTCTTCCTTTCCTTCTCCTTTTCTTTTCGAAACGCCTTCTTGTCCTATGCCAATTTTTCTCACATTTGGGATGATTTTCGGAAAACGGCGACATTTTAAATTAAATAAATAACAGAAAACTGATGATATTTTTCAGTTTTTTTTTTCAACAATTGTCATTAAAATCACATTTTTGAACAGAAAAATGAAATACATAGAACGCATTCACTATTCATCAATGTTCCCGTTGCAAATAATCAAATATGATACTGAAAATTACACTTTGCTTTTGATAATTATGCGAACCATCACGTGAATTGGCTTAACCCTGCAATTTCGTCGCAAAGAATGCGTTTTCTTTCCAAATTTTGTTGATAAAACTAGTGCAAAGTTCGTTTTTCCGCTTCTAACCACGTGTCGGTTCAATAAACTCATTTTGTTTTTTTTCTCCTATTCACTATGTACTTCAGGTGGAACTTTTTTGTTACTTTTAAGGTTCAAAAATTGCATGGAAAACTGTTCTCTACGCAATCCGTCTCTCGACTAGAATTCATATCAAATTGGTGTAAAGTCAAATGGCATGAGACTGTCCCACATGAAACCGGTCTATCTTTTCATTGTTCTATACCTCTATACTTAATTTGTTTTACAGTTTTTGAAGTTTCTCTTCAATTCGATGTGATTGGTTGCACAAGTTGCTCCATTTCGGCAATCTAAAAATCTAGATCAGAATGATAACACGAGGAACTATAAAATGTCCTTTAACGCTTGTTTCTTCTGAGTCTCCAATTGACGTCTTTCTCTCATTCACTCTTGTATCTTATCGTACCGTTCTATCGAATGTTGATTACTTCGCATACATAAAACTGTTTTCGATTTTTTGATCCTCCAAGTTTTCAGTATAGACTCAATTTTCAGCCGACTATGGCCACATTTCATGAGTTCGATGAAGAACTGTCACTGACAAACCAAGTGGATTGCGAGAACTCAACCCGTTTGATCCTTTCAAAAATCAGACCGGAATGGAACTTGTCAGAAGTCAGTTTTGAGGTTTGTATCTTAAAAATGGAAACAGTAAAATTTTGGACTTTAGTATTTTTCCGTCGGAATCACGAACAAAATCTTTGCGGCTGGGTTCGGTGATGAACATGTGATATTTCGTGTCTTCGGTCACAACACCAACAAGGTCATTGACCGCGAGAATGAAATCACTGCTTGGAGACAATTGGCAGAGTACGGATTCGCAGCGCCTTTGTATGGAAAGTTCAAAAATGGACTTATCTGTGGATTTCTTGAAGGAAAGAGTCTTCAGATCGAACAAATGAGAGATTCAAATTTCCACATGTGAGTGGTCATTGATTTTGGATTTCTTACAAAAATTTATTTTTTTCTTAGGAAAATTGCTAAGCGAATCGCAGAACTTCACTCGTCCGTTCCGACTGATGGAAAAACAGTGATGTTTGACAAAATGCGAACATTCGTGAAACAATTCAACCCTCAGTTTGAAGACAAAACTCGTCAAGTAGGAATATCAGATTCAGCAACATCAAATTCATCATTTTTAGGATTTCTTTGTAAAAAATTTTCCATCAAACCTGGAAGAACTCATAGGAAATGTTGAAGCTGTTATTGCCAAATTGAAAGAACCAGTCGGATTCTGCCACAACGATCTACTGGTGCACAATATAGTATTCAACAAGGAAAAGAACTGCATCGAGTTCATTGACTACGAATACGCGTTCCCCAACTACGTTCTTTACGATATTGCTAACCACTTCTGCGAATACGCCGGTGAGTTTTATCTTTCTACAGTAAAACAATATTTTGTTTTTTTTTCAGGTGTCGAAGGTACTCCGGACTACACAAAATGTCTGACGAAGGATGAGAAATGGTTGTTTGTTAACGATTACTTGCGTTTCAGAGGAGAGAGAAACTGTGATGTCCGGATTGCCGGAATGTTCAAGAACCTTCCACTGTTCGAGGCGGTCAGTGACTTATACGACCGGAACCAAACTTTGACATTTTCCATTTTCAGACATCGCATTTGTTTTGGGCGTTGTGGGCCCTTGTGCAAGCTCAAAACTCAACGATCGACTTCGACTACTTGAGTTACGCCTACGCCCGTTTCCAACAGTACGAGAAACGCCTCCAAAAGTACAATAAAGTTGGTCACTAGTTTTATTGAAAAAGTTGGCGTAGAACTATTAAAACCTCATGAGATTTTTCTATGCTCATCTGTTTTGCAATTGTTTTTGCAAATTAGAAATTTCTTGTGCTTCTTCTTCTTCTTTTTTTATTTCTTCTTGTACACGTGATTTTTTTCAACTTTATACAATTTTGCTCAGTTCTTACAAAACCATTATTCATTTTTTTTCTCCTCTTCAGAGAACAAGTTGACCAATAAAAGCAACAATCCCTCAACCGGAAAGCCGGCATTTAGTTGGGTATCCAAAAAAAAACCTTAGAGAACACAACACGACTTTTATTGACTAGCAGCTTGACATTTACATTTTTGGAACATTATTGTTGTGCACCATTGTGGCTCCCACGTGTCAAAAGAGCACTCGTGCCCTTTTTCTATTTACAAAGCGATGAGTACAATACTCGGTTAATTATGAGCGTTCCAGAAGATTCTAATCATTTTCTTTTCAACATCATCAGTATTCAAATCTTTATATAGATTCATCTGCTGATATCTCATTTATCATTCTGCTGAATGTGAGCAAACCAGGAAAAAGTCAAGATGTGTCATAGACTGCGAACATGGCAATATTTATCACGTATCATTGAAAGCTATCAGTTACAATTGTTTACCACCAAAACCTGTTAAATGAGTCACCTACTTATCCCTCATTTATACGACTTATGGAATTTATTACATTTTAGAAGAAAAGTTTTGCTACCAAGATTGTTTACAACATACGAAACCCATAATTTTGCTCCTTCAGAGTTATTTCCCCAGTAAAGTGTATTTGTTCGCATAGGTTATCTTCAAAATTCCATATCCTAAATTCCAATACTCAAATCCCAAGTTTCTGCTGACAACTCTAATTGTGATATTTATGCGGTATGAGCATAAACACGGTGAATGTCACCAAGTCCGTTTCCGCAGAAAATGGGTCCCTAGGTACAACTGCGTCCGACACTACTATCTGTTTGTCGTCGGCTGTTCCATATATCAAATCGCCTGCAATTTACATATAGAAATGAGGATAAGAAATGAAGATGTTCTCAAAAACGTCATCTGGCCACCTCATTAACATGCCCCTCCCCTTTTTGCTTTTGCCACCTCTGTTCTTTAACACAGCGTCCGTGCACCGCAAACGTACATTCGTACCCTGTGACATTTGACATGAACAAGAGAAGTAAGCTTTCGGCAGATGACAGCCAGCCATAAAACCCGTCACTTTCGTACTAGTTGGTAGCCATTCACAAAATAGTCGTACAAGTTTTAATCAAACACTTGTATACTAGCATTCGATCTCAGATTTCATTTCTAATTTTAACTCCGCGTGATGTCCACAATCTCGTCCGCTTGAATCCAAAATGACCGCTGCGTGCAATGGGAACGGAAATGCAGTTTGGATGAAGATGCAATCCTTGTGACGTATCTCAGGGCCAGCGAATCCGTGTCTTGTGCTTTCGAATACTTATCCGGTTTAGGTCCAGCATGTTTGCAGCACACAGCTATCAGGGTGCATCACGTCACGTGTTTTTGAGTGCTTGCATACATTAGCATTGCGACATTGAGCTGTTGATCTGGATCTGAATGCAAACTAAGTCAAGATAAAACCCGACCCAGAAGGGAACACAGTCTTCTATAAAAACGTGACAAGCCGGGAAAAAGTCTACCACGAAACACGCAACAGACTACAAAGTGTTGCTGTAATAGTTGATTATGTAAATCGGGGAGGAGAACAAGTTCATTTTCATTCCGCAAGCAGGCATTCCAAAAGAGCGGACAGAAAACAGACCAGGGAATTCTCCGTTTTTAGTTCTTTTTATAGTTTGAAAAGAAAAACGGATGTTTCACATTCTGATTAAAATAAAATATTGTGTTCTTGAATTTGAATCTGTATATGTATCCTATTTCCTGCATTACACTGAATGATTCCTTTCGCACAGAACCAGTCATTTGGTGATCTTCCATCTATCTCGTTACCCTTAGGAAGAACCGAGTCCACACATCCTCGTGACGAAATTCCAAATTTTGCAGGATATCCACTCTTCCTCCCCTTTGTTTTGCTTAGCTCACTTCCCTTCTCCGGTTGGAATTCGGTGTGACGATGTTTTGGTCGAAACACACGACAGACACTGACCAACGTGCTTTTTCTCGGTAATGACATGTTGCAGTCACAGTAATCATTGTGTCTTACTCACTTGGACATCTATAATTCCAGCAGACAAAAACCATTTTTTTATCCACGCGGCGATGAAATCACATGCTACGTCAAACCCTTGAAAAGAGAAAAAGAATTGGGTATTGACTGGAATAATCAAGCAACGACTTTCTGACCAGACGTCACAGCGGTTAGTACAAAACCTCTGAGCACGTGATACTAAAAGCAGACAATGGACAGAAGACGTAGAAATAATGTGTTTGTTCTGATAGATCGACTTCAATTGACTCGTTTACTTTGGCTGCTGTTTGATATTCTAATTCAGTCAACAAAACCCGGAAGGAGAATGAAGTGAAAAGTACTGGAGCCCGGGACACATTCAATTTGTCCAATTTGCCTAAATAGCGGCAGTTTGCTTAGGCATTTCATTTGAACAAAAGAATGAACCCGACTCGAGTACAAATCATTCTACAAAGAGACTCAAATCTGAGAGCTATCTCCATTTGTAAGCCCCTTGTCTGATCAGTTTTGTTCCCTTTGTACTTGAGAAAAACGAAGGCAGCTATACACTATACACTCTGTGCTGAGACACCGGTTGATTAGGTCCTCTTCAAGCTATTTTTAATCTCAGTCGTCATCAGAGCTTGACGGATAAGCTAATCCCTATTCACGCTCGTTCGATTCGACATCGAGTTTTCAACGAAACTTCAGTCAATCCGGATGCGACGAAAAAAACGGCAAAGAAGCCGTGTTGCCAACAGGATTTACGTTGGCTCTGCAATGTTCCGAAGACGAAAATAAATCGTGGGAAATGGGATGACACACTTGCTCGACATGGCTTTTAGTCTTCATTTTGTTTATCCTTATAATTGGAATTTTGGATGGGGGAAGCGTAGGAGGATTTGAATCCCGACTTGAGCCGAAACAACGCAAGTCAGCATGAGCTAAAATGAGCTATTCAGAAGAGTGCAAAAGTGACGAGAAGATGAAGCCCTCCCAGTCAGAACTTGGAAACGAACTGGTTTCTGAACGAAACTTGTTGATTGGTCTTTGGCTATCTTTTTCTTTCTTTTTCTTTTTCGTGTTCAGTTTTTCTCTGTTTTTTCGTTTTTTCTAGCTACATATCACCACTAGAATACTCGAATTCATAGCTCTGTCAAATGAAAATTTGTGGAATATAGTGGATAAGGTAAACGAACAGGTGATGTGGTTTCAGAAGAGTCTGGATGATTGTTTTTTACACAACCACCCTAGCGACTCGTTCAAATCCTCAAGATTGGATTCCAATTCTCATGAAACCCGGACGGACCCAGAAATGTTTTTCCAGACATTGAGCCAAGTCTATTATGGATACTAAAAATAGAAAGATCTGTTGTTCTAATGTGGTATAATTTGATCTGGACGAGCTGTAATAAGAATTGAAACAAGAAACAAGCCGAAAAAAACACAAATGACGTTTATCCTTCAAAACTTAAACATTCGACACGCCAATATTCCGGTTTCCGATAATTGTGCAACTTGGACCCTCTTAGGTTTTATTGGCCTCACGCATCTTTGACATGCCAAGTGACTGACAATGACGTCAAATGTCAATGATACACTGCTTGCGGTTCCCTATTACAAGACGATGAGTCGTCAAGTTTTTTGTATCATATGTTGCCTTGAAAGGTTTTCGATGATGAATGTGTATAGATGACGGGGGAGGTAACAAGATTTCGTGTACCATTGACATTACTTTATACCCCCACAGGGTATCTCGTCCATGTGTTTTCTTCTTCCGACTGCAGAACGGATAGAAGACACAAATGCACTGGTGGAGGGAACAATATGAAGAGAAGGGAAACCGAGTTGCTCTGTTTTGGTCCCAATAACGCATTTAATTGTTTAAAAGTGGCGTCACCTAAACTATCTTTGATGAGTGCAAAATGAAGCGTTTTCCCCAACAAGAAAAACTTTATTTTGCTAAAATGACACCATTCACACCCACATGGAAGCAACTAGAACAAGTGCGGGTTGACTCGAAACCCGAGAGCATCATTTTTCATTGTTGACTCTTTAGTCTGCAGGATGTGGCCCTGGTGTGGTTCCAAGAGTGAGTGGGAGGCATTTAGCTCTTTTTTTGTTCTGTTGGTCAGTTTTTACCCGTTCACCCAATCCTTTTTGCACGCTTTGAATGAAAAATGTGAAAGGAAATGGAAAAAGAAACGGCAATCTAGAAATGGAAAGGATAGGTGACATGATAGATGGTTCTGGAGAGTTGATGAAACTGACGCAGAATCATCGATTTCAGATGTTGCTTCCCCCATGATGAACGAGTTCTTGAACATTCTCAATTCTGGAAAAGAATTTCCTGCTTTAGCTCATTTCTTTTTATTCCTTACTTCCTCTGTCTGAGTTTTTCTTTTCGATGAGACAAGACAGGAAACTCAATGAGTGTTGTTGTTCTAGTGGAAGTTGACGTGGATGAGAGGGAATCGGAATTTTTGAACACGACGCGTTTTCTATCCGAATGATGAATCTGAAAGTCGGAAAAAAGAGGGGGAGACACGACGATAAACAAGGTTTTCAGCAAGGGTTCAGAGACTGAATGGACTCCGACCAGTGAAATGTTGCTGAGCTGACCTGAGCTTCCGATGAAGATACAAATCAGAAGTTTCCGGAACCAATCCGCTACAGAAGACCGGAAACCAGTATCAACATAACCTTTTTGTCAAATCCCTGTGTGGGAAGATATGGGCAAATTTATTTATGAATTATTAGTGGTTTTGTTTTACTATGCTATATACTCCCACTCTGTCTGGACATGAGATAGACAGAACAAATGCTAACCCGTCTTCTTTGTATGAGCTTTGTGTTGTACATCCGTTTCCTTTTTCCAGATTTTTCAACAGATTTTTCGGCTCTTCCAGATGCTTGTTTACTGATAGTGTTCTTGTTTTTGTTTGTCTTGGAAACCGTACAATTAATGCAGAAAGGTCACAGTCGAATGTCCCACAAGCATAAATTCTTGTTTATTAGGCCGTATGAAAACGAGAGAGCATAGGAAACGAGGAGAGTCATCTCTGGCCAAAACGGGGGAGAAGAAGGAGGCGGAGACGCAAGGCGAGCTGAACGGAGGCGGGGCCGACCCGAATTCGAGCCCGCCCCAATCACTTGCTCCTTCATACGTCGCCATCATTTTACTCATCCGCACTCTTCGATGCTGGCTGTTCACCAAAGAAAGTCTATTATTGAACTTGCTGAGGACTCTGGCCTATTTGACATCAACGCCTCGGACCTCGTCTATGAATCCTCATCAAAAGGTATTTGCTATTATGATTTCGTCATGAGCGTTCGCCGTTGTCCACCTAATGAGGGAAACGGAAAGATGCTCTATCTGGCTAAATTCGATGACCGTGTCAACCTGGAAGTCTTCGAAACTGCTCACATCTCTCCGGAGCTTTTTGAAGATGGACTTCCCCAATCGGATCTGAGCCTGATGACTCTGGGAGTTCTCATCTGGAAGAACGTCATTGCCAAATCACGTGTTCTTTGCCTCATTCGTCAAGCAGAATTGGACAACACTCAACCTTTGGAAGCGTTGAAACGTGCCACATACAAGTTCTCGGTTCTGCATCACGTCCAGACAGTCCAAGCTCCACGTCGTGTCTCCCTGTCTTCCAACTCTTCGTTCGGCAGCAACCATTCGTACCATTGCGAGGGAATGCGAATGCGAGTCCTTCTCTGCCAGACCAAAAGCCAGGTAGAGTACATCCCAGCTCAGGCGGTTCGTGAGACAAAAGCCCTTCTTAACCCATCCAGCAACCCGATTCTCTGTCTCTGCTTTCCTATTGTGTGAATTATCTTTGTGTTCATCTCTTTTATTTGTAACTCTTCATTTTATCTTTTCATTTTGTGCATTGCATTGACCGTCCCAGTTCTTTTTTCCCATCGATCATTTGTAGTTTTTCACTGGTTTCTCCCAATCTCTCTTGTAATGGTTTTCCCTGACACTACGTGATCTTCACTGGTCATAGGAACTTCCTGTAGTTTGCCAAACATCCTAATATTTCTTTTCTTTCTTATGAAACAATCAATCACAAGTTTTGCTGATTATTTGGTTAAAACAGTCAATAAACGCTTGTAAAATCAAGACGATGTGTTTTGTTTTGTTTTTCCAGAATTTGAGCTAGCAGTTATCAAAAAACAAGCCGCTTTCAGTAAATACATCAGAAAATAGCCAAAGTTATCACGGAGTCAGTTGGTTCTGCTTGCAGTGGGAAAGAAAACGCCGGAAAACACATCATGCAGATGTTCCTTCTTCTTCTTTCTTTCCAAAAATGTTTTTTTCTTCAAATTAGGAGATTGCATTAGAAATGAGCAAAACAGAAACGTATCACATATCACAGCTCTTTGCTCATCTTTGAAAGATCATTTGTCATCCAAACAAAAAACAATCAAATTCTAAATGACCCAGTCAGCTAGAATAGCCGCCAAAATTTGGCTGTTAAACTTCTTTCTCGTGGAATTAAAAAAATTTGAAAAGAAACGTTTTTCGAAGAAAATGTGTAGTACTTGTAAAAAATTGGGAAGGACATGTCGGAAGTCTGTTCCCTCTGGCATTCCCATTGAAACTTGGATGGACTTATTTTTGGAGCGAGCCAAAGAAAAGTTCGGCCTCTAACTCACGCGCGCGGCGACGTTTCTCTGTTCTGTGACAAAAAACGGAATAGTCGTATAGAAATGCTGGCTAGGCGGGCGTTGACACAGGAAATAGTGTACCACTCCTAAAAAAGCTGTAGCCGTCTGGCCCCTTAGTTCATCATTGCATTTTTCAGAAAAGAACACTTCTACAAGTGGGACACCGCTGGGCACCAGAAACCCTATATGTCCGGTCGATTCCATCAGTTCTCTGGTCAAACTAAAATGATCATTTCCGCTTCGAAATGAGGTTTTCTTTCCTTGAAAACTTTTTTGTGAAATATACGAAATTCGGAGAGGGCAGGTGAAGCCCTGCAAACTTCAACACCTGCAATCTTTTTGCAGTTTCGCAATTGTTTCGAAAGTCGGTAAGTGCTCAAGGAGATCAGAAAAGCATAAAGAAGTTTCCTGGAATGCGTTCATGCCCATCCACCCACGGAATAAGACATATTGCAGGGACACACAGATGCAAAAGCACAACAAGAATTAGTTGCTGCTACATGAGACCATCGTCTATGAAGCATGTGTTAATCGGTTGGGGACGGGGGACGCGGCTGCTCTTAATTTATATGACGTGTATATCGGAAGTCGAATTGACTCGTTCTCTTTTGCTGAGTGGGGTTTTCCGTTTTCATAGAATCTTCCGGCTTTGGCTGGTTCCATTATTATTAGTCAGACCTGATAGGTTTATTTGAGCCGCTTAGGCATATTATAAATGAGACAGCTCCGGTCGGAAAAGGTTATTCCACCTTGATTTGTACACTCACCCAGGCAATCCATCTATTCTCAAAATTTTATTTGGATTATTCATGTCGTCGATGAATGAGTAAGAAATTGTCAGTTTGTGTTTTTATCTACTGTGTGAATGTTTCCTTTTCCGGTCTAAGAAAAGAAAGGACAAATACGGAAATGTGTGGGGTCCGCGAAACGGAAGTTCATGTTAGTAGTGTCTACGTGCAGGTGTTCTTTTGTCGCAAAATGACGTCTTCGACATGTCTGGGCCCGATTTCTCACGGGTTTGGTCCGACGGAACACTATTCAGGTCATAAGCAGATGCCGACGCAATCGTCCAATTTTCCCATGCAATTGTTTTTTGTGAATGAAAAGAGATTGAAAGTTCATTGAGTTCTTGGGTAAGGAAACAAGATGGAAGCCTTGCTAGATGTAGTTTGTAGACGCCTGAAATTGCGAAAACTTCTTGAATTGAATTTCATCAGACAAGTCGGCAGACAGAGGAACGCCGAGGGACCGATAAGACTCCTGCAAGCACCATTTTATGCTTCATGGTTCCAATTGTAGCCGCTTTTTGTGGTTTTGGCTAAGAGCTCATGACTAGGCTATGCTTGGCCTTCCATCTCTTTATTATTGTATAGCGTTCTAAATTTAGTTCGTGTGGGCTGACAGCATTTGGATAATTAGCAGAGATTCACTGGTCTGCGAGATGTGTTGAAAAACTGAAAACTAGACCCGCTGTCTGGCCAAAAGGAGTTAAAAATCAAGAATGAAAAAGTGAAAACAAGCGGAAACGTGGTAATTGTTTATTGAGACGGTAGTCAATCGTATTGACTCGGAAACGCAATGATTTGAACATTGATAACAAGAAGGGAAGGCAAGGCAGAGGAGAGACACTTTGAATTGCAAATGGAACCCATTTTCAAGGTTAGTATTATTAGGGAGAACTTATTAAGGATGATGAGGGTTTTCAAAAACTGTTTTTCAACCGGCACGGTGAACGGGACAGCAGATTCTGTACAAGCTGTCATGCGATGGGAAACAGTCGGCATTCTCAGGACAACGAGTTGGAGTCCAGACGTCTTGGTCCAATCCGCAAGCAATTACCATATTGGATTGATCTCTGATGGCAGATTCCTTTGAACAGAATCTCAGAACTGAAATAAAAGAGTCTTTGATCGCTTATGACAGGTTGTCTTGTTGTTGTGTCATATGTTTTTTTACACTTTCTCTAAGTAATCTCGTGATTTCCGGGATTTGGAATGTATTCTTACTTATCCAGAAAGAGAAAAAAATATTGAAATAATCTGTTACTGGTGTTTTGGTTTTAACTCAGTTTGATGGGATTGACTATACGAAAAGAGCTGCGAAAAAGCCATCGAATGACAATAAGAGGCGCGGGACAAACCGACAAACGAAGAGAGACCCTGGGATTAATTGAGATCACACAGGATTTGCAGAAATGTTTTCCGGTCTGAAAGAAGGCGACTTATTGACTTACTCGATTCTTTCTTGGCTGGTCGGGGTCGTGGAGTATGGTAGAAGGCATTTGGATTGTAAGCGGTGGTTGTTGGACGAGTTGGACGGGTCGGGAAAGTAACGGTTTCAGGTACCTGAAGATATGATACATTCCGATGTGTGCCTCGTGTATCTGTACAGATATTCATGACCACTCATACCCGTAGTTTTGGTTTCATATACATTACTCATAATGACGTAGGCTGGGAAGAATCACAACTCTTCTCAACTCACGTGTGCCTGCTTCGTTAGATTGTTGTTATGTTCCCAAAGCACACTCTACCACCCGTAATTGTTATCCTTTCGACGTCACAGTCTTATTAAAATCTTTTCATAGATTTGTTGACATATTTCATCTTCTCCAAATTTCCTCTACATCACAATTTGAATGAAATCTTGCACGCACGCTTCCTTGCGGGGGTAGAGAGCGATTAGTGAAAAACCACCTACTGTTTCATGACCGGAACACGGGATGTGCGGGGGAAAACTAGATTAGGCTTGGCTTAGTGTGGAATTAGTTAAAGCCAAAATGTTCGGATGACCAAAAGAGCTTTCCTTACCTGACTTTTTATCTCGTGTTCATCTCTATCCTGTTCTTCAACACTTTCTTGATCGACGTTAGCTTGTTGCTCTGTAAAAAGAACTATGATGATTGAACTCAAAATAAGATTAAGAAAACGAACTCTCAACGGCAGGTGAATTGAATTCATCAAGATTCGTCATTGAGATTGGCTCCATCAAGTCGAGAGCTGCAATTGGCAGGTTTATAAAAAGAGGAAAACTGAAATAGTTTACCAATCGGAAGTGCGTTCCGTGGGATATAAGTCTTCACGCCGTCTTTTTGAGGGAGAGACACTTTTTCAGAAAACTGTGCCTCAGCAAAACTGTTTCGGACTGGAGCACGTCTGATATCACCTCGACGAGCACTCAACTAAAATGCACCAATATAGTTTTGGTCATACTTTAAAAGTCACCTTGCTGATTACATCTTCCAGTTCTTCATCTTCTTGGAATTCAATTTTTGGAGCTTCTGTTTCGGGTTTTTTAGCGGGCGAGGCAGGTTTCTAAATATGTCATTTCACTTTTTGTTTTTCAAATCGTTTCTAGCTGACCTTAGTAATTGGTTTCAGTTCCTCTACTTCCTCTACTGGATCATCAAAAGGAGATAATTGGGTCTCTTCATCAATGAATCTGGCGTTATCAAGTTGACTGACATGAGTCTCGGCTAGTCGTCTGGTAGCAGGCAAGTCACGACGCGCTGATGGAGTGGTTGTCCTTCCGCGGAATCTGCGTGGCCTACAAATCAACGATTAGAAGCGAAAGCGGATGTTTTGCGTGCGTACTCAGCGGTCACTGCAACAATTTTTCGGCTTTTCATGTTCTCATCAGCATTGTCTTCCATTGAACTGAAGAAGGAACTTTTCAACTTTCTGGTTGTTGGTTCCTCTGTGGTGGTTGTTGTCGGGGATGTTCTCAATCGGGTCGGTCTGATTCTACGAGTAGTTGTGACTTCTTCAGTCGTAGTTGGCTCTTCAGTAGTTGGAGCTTCTGTTGTTGTCGTTTTTGGCTTGTGAACTCTGACTACTTTCTTGATGATCTTTTTGACAATCTGTAAAGAAAATAAGAATGAAATATCATTCTCAAGAATCTAAAAAGTTTCAACCTTTTTCGGCGGCTGTGTTGGTTCGAAATGCATTTCCACAGATCCGTTAATTTCTGCCATGATCTTATCGTTGTTCTCTTCTTCTTCGGAATCCCAAATATCCTGAACTCACATTTTTCTTGCTTATTTTTGGGTGGAGTGCAAAAAAATACCAAACGTCACAAAAAGCCGTACGTTTTTTGGAACAGACATACGTGAGATTTTATTATGCGAAACGAGTGCATTCTAGTGTTATTAGATTTGCTGGGAATGCGGGGAAACCCAAACGGCAATGGAAAATATACAGACAAGGAATAATCAGTGAAAAGATGGAACTCAAGAAAAAACGGACAAAACTGAAACTGCACACAAATAAAACAAAAACAGTGTCATTCTTCAAGCTCGTCAAGGCTTACAACGTGAGGTCTGTGTGTTCTGATTGGAGAACGACGACGGCCTTCCATGTTGACTGGCTGCAAGTTCGAGAAGTCATCAATTTCAGATCCTTTTCTCAACGGCTGAAAAAATAAGTATTACAGTCTATTTTGTTGATGCGAGTCACCAGAAGTTCCTTGGAGAATCTCTGCTTTCCAGCTGGATGGGGGAACTGCTCATTTTCAAAGTTCACGCTCTCCAATTCTTGTGGTGGAACAGCTGCTGGTGGTCCATTTTGTTGTGGAACAGTTTCTGAAGAATTATAATTTCTGCAAGATTTTCTCCTTCAATCTCACCAATTGGTTTTTCATTTGCATTCTGCAAGAGCTTGTTCAAAGATTGTTGAAAAATCTGAGCAGCTTTCTGTTCTGACTGAGCTGATCCGATTTTTTTGACAATTTCCTCAACCAATTGCTGGTTGAAGACTGGAGTTTCCTGGGGGAACGTTGTTTCTTCTTCTGGAACTTGTTCGGTCACTGGCTCTTCCTGCTCAATAGGTAATTCCTCAGTAGTTGTAGTGGTTGGAGGGATGGTGACAAGAGCCAAAGATATCTGTGGTGTGAAACTTTATGTAACGAAATTTAAGCTTCAACTCACGGTTGATGGTCTGCGAGTGGATGGGACCGGTGGAATAGTGGGAAGTTCTTGTGGCTCAAAATCAGTTCCACTGATATCAGCGGCATCAAGTGGAATTTCGACAAGTGGAAGAGAAGGCTCTTGGAACTCGACAACCGGAGCAGCTTCAATTCTTGGTGGTGGATGCATTGGGACTCTCAACTTAGCAGGGGCTTCTTGAGACTTTTGAGTTTTCACAACTTTCCTAGAAAACAAACAATAATGAATTGTTTCATTTATACATTTTTACAGTGGATCGGATTTGTGTGGTTGTTGTTCCGGGATTGGTTCGGCAACTGGTGAAGACGTGGTTGATCGGACTTTTTCATCAGACAAAATCGAAGCTGAAAGGTGAAACAAAAGGTTCGAGTCCCTGGAGACACTTGCTGTTGCTTGTCATTCGTTTCTTGATGTCAAGCTTGCTACGTCACAAACACAAAGTAATAAAACTGAGCAGAGACAGAAACGTAGGACGTCTTGCAACATATGTCGAACATATGTCAGTTTTTAACGAACTCTTAGCAGGCGTATGACCGCAAAGTTACACGTTTCTAGGATCAAGAATGAAAATAAAGCAGACGAACCAGTGGCACGAGGAGCCAAATCGCAGAAGCGAACGACATAATTGCGGTCGGCCACTCGGATGGCGTTGATCAGCTGGTTGTCGTGGTCGATGACGGTGCTTCTGGTGAGTCCAATCGGTTTGTTGAAGATAAACTCTTTGCAGTTGAACTCGTCACGAGAACGGAGGCGACAACACATGGTTTGAATTCTATAAAATAAAAATGTTTTTCTTTTAGCGGCAATAGCTCTGTGTACCTGGTATCAGAAAGTCGGGTAATTCCAGCAAGATACTCTCTTGGCGCGCATGTGAATGTAGTGTTCTCATCAAGGATTGGGTCAATCATATCAGAATAATGGCAGTCTTCTCGTTCAATTTCAGCAACTCCAACAGGAATGTTGACCCATGGGTACAGGTCCTCAACGGTTTCGCAAGACATATCAAATACAATGTCTTGCCGTTTCTGTCCTACTGACTCTACCATTCGGATAGAAAGTTCTGTGGCCGCTCCCTGCAAAGTGTTTTTGAAAAGCATTTCTTGAGATTGCTGGAACTTACTCGTTTTGGGCATTCTATCCTGAAATTGTCAAAGGGAGATGACACGAACACATTCTTAGCTGCTACAGTAGTGAATAGAGTCAGAAGCAAAAGCCGCTTCATTTCTGCAAACTTGGGCGTTGAATCCAATAGCAGACCGACCGATTGGCACGGCGGATTTTTAAAGGACTGTGACGGTGAGAAAAAAGAGCTTTACAGGATACGGAAGACGACAGGAGGGGACAAGATGAATGGATAGATAACGAAAGAGAAAGGCGGAGTGAGGGTGCCCGGTGGCCGAGAAAAAGTTGAGCGGGCGCTACTTGCCGGTGGCTGGCTAGTGAAATCTGATGATGTCGCGGGAGTGTCCAGATTCGACGCGGATAATGATAAGCCCAAAGGCGGTCACTGCGGTGCGTTCCGCGCGTAAACACATGATAATGTGCGACGGAATGAAGAATCAAACTGATTCGGAAGTGAATTCGAATTTCCGAAACAAGACACGGCAATTGATATGATATAATTGTGTTGCATAATAATATTAGTCTTTTGGTTATATCTCCATAAAACGAAGAGATTCAATAATTTTAAAAATATTGTTTGAGTGATGAACATCATTGAACAAAAAACGATAACTTTTTAGAGCTAAGAAAAACTTTTTCAGTTGAATCCACCTTCATAATTTAAAGTTATTCCAATTCAGTCACAAAACAATTTGTGAAGAAGACTAGCTAATGATACCATTTTTAGGTCACCAAAAAGGTTTAGTGAATGACTTTCATGGATGGATGACAGAGAAAAAATGTGGCCACAGGTGGAATGGGAAAAGGAAGAAAGTTTCATGAAAGCGAAACTTGTCTGATTGACCCGGTTAAACGGCGGCCGCGCATCGGGGGAGATTATACTTTTGACGGAAGAAAGAGTTCATTCTTCTTTCTTCGGATGCGTTAATCATTAATCAATATCAGCTTTCACTTGAATTTGCAATCCTTTATTCACAATCATTTCACAACCATTTGGAAAATTGGGAATGTAACACTGAAACACAAAAATAAAATTCGAAAAAAGATAAATAAAAGAAAAAGAGACTATTTTTGATGCAAATACTGATTCCCAATTGAGTCTATTCCAGCACAATCTTGTACTTGACATCTTTTCCGAAGATCTTTCCATGAGAGTTATCAAAGATAAATGTGTAGTCTCCGGTTTCCTCAACTTTGAAAGTCCCAATTTCAGGATGGAATTCGGTTAAGCATCGGAAGACTGGCCAAACCTGCAACAAAACTCCCTATCAATGTTTGTTTCATTCAGTCTCTCCAATTCGGACGATGCTTTCCGATAAGAAAAGTTGCTTTTTTTCAAAAACATTGACCATAAAAAACGTGTCTTAACAAGCTCGCTTGGAAATGCAAAGTGAATAGAAACTTGTTGGATCTGGTTGGGTAAATGTGATAAGAAAATTAACACTAACCACTCGGCCATCTTTTTCAATGCTAAAATCGATGTCGCCACTGCTAACACGCCAAAGCCAATGGAAATGTTTTCCGCTTTCTCCATACATCTTCACCTAGAAAATAAAACCAAAGGGGTTGACAAGACACATTTTATAATGACCTCTGCTTTAGTTCTGGCTCCCACACTGACTTTGGTGCGATCTCCTTCAAGTTTGTGAGAGTCATTATACCTAAAATAATTTCAATGATAACTTTGATTTTTGTTCATCCAACCATAATGACTCTGGAACTTTTCCTCCCATACGGATGTCACCGCACGGGTTCTCCGCTTGCTTGTTTCCACCCCAATGCGCGAAGATGTTCTCATCTCCGATCTCCTCAATCAAATGGTTTTTCCAATCTTTGTCCAGGAATCGGACCTGCCAATTGGAAAGAATGAGAAAAAGAAAACTGGACAAGCAAGAACAAATTCCGGGCTATTGTGTCGTACCTTGTCGCGAGTCTGCGAGGAAAGGACTGGCGAGATCATTGCATAAACGGCTGACATCATCGTCGGACAGTTGATAATGAAGATTCTACGAGCAAAATCGGGGAAAATGTTCTGAAAGTGCAAGCGTATTTGCTGATAACTATTATAAGTACACAACCTGCAAAAGTGTCAACAGACTCATGTACACTTTGAGAGTTGGGGTGTACAACAAGTCCATGCTGAAACCATCCAAGTCCATGATAATCATCACTCCCATCTTCTTCTGGGTGTCTTTCTCAGTCTGGCGGATGATCTTGAATGACATCTCGGTTTCAGAAATGCAAAGTTGGAACAGTTGAGATGTTGGGCCCGCCTTGACAAGAGTCTTCGGATGAGCTTTGGCCATTGCCTGCATGTACACAACATCGCCACGTTTACTCTGTCCCATGATTCCTCCTGGGAAGTACTCCGCTACAGCAGACATGTTTTTGATCTCTTTGTTGATCTGTTCAACACTTTGTGGTTGATGGTTGTTCATTCCAAGATTCACAAGAGTCTCGATTGCGTATTTCATCTTTGGAACGATAACATCTAAAAATTTGTATTGTTGACGTCAATTCTAACTACATTTTAGATTACCAATTTTGTAATCCCAACCCATAAGCCAACGGAGAAGTGAAAAATCGGTGTCATACTCGGGGTATCTGAAAAATGAGCATTGGGAATCTTTCAAGGAAAATAACGACGTACGTGGCAAGGATATCCTTGGTCTTCAATCTGAGCTCCGCGATTTTCTCTTTTTGATGGGCAGTCAGTTCGTTTATATGCGGATAGTGATTCTCGACGACCATGGCTGAAACAAAAAAACTGATGGTCAAACACACATTTCCATACATGGACAGCGCATAATCAGAAAAAAAACTGATAACAATTTCAAAAGCGTTGTGCTCTCGACCAGTTTTTATCATACTTATCGTTTTTTTCCGTAGAGCAAACGTCAGGTGGTTTGTAATTTTGTTTCGGTAATTGAGGTTATTTTTGAGACTAAATTGATTTGGTCTTTCAGAAAAAGAACACACCAGAAGTGCTGAGCATTGTTATGTTGATGTTGACGCTGATGATAAAACGACCAATACACTAAAAATTTTGATATGACGTTAATATCAATATCAGTATAAATTCTAAACTACTGAAGACTAAAAACTGAAATTGTAAACACAAATGCAAAACAAATTATGTTCGAATTTGTGGGAAAAGGAAACGGAAAAAGCGTTCAGCTTCCTGTCGTTGGCTCCGTTTGTGAGGGAATGAGAGGAGGAATCCATGACACTGAAATTGTGTATCCAAGAAACAGAATGGGATTTCAAAGCAGAATTCCCTTTTCTGCGTCGTAGGGATGGACGCATTATTTTTTCTTTCTAGTTGTTTGTAGCAACGCACGAGGGAAAATGAAAATGGAGTTGAAACCACAATTTCAGACGAATTCGATCCCAAGGCAGAAAAGGCAGAGACACCCTATTGTACATGTGAAAGTGTTTCTTGTTCAGTTCCGCGTTTGATTCTAGGTTTTTGTGCAGGTTCCGATTGAATTTGCATATCAAAGTGTATCAAAGTGTATCAACGGATATGAAAACACACACTGCTCCCATTTTTTTTCAGGATGGGTTTCTGACGTCTCACTGATCTGCCAACTCTCTCTTGCCGGCTCCCACTCACCGAGCAGCAAGATCTTTATGTTTCGAGTCTCTCTTCTCCACACAATCAATTTTTTAGCTGCCGTTTCTTCAAGTCAACAGTGTAAAAATGCCAAGAGCATTTGTCAGTTTCTTTGCACAATCTTCTTCTCTTTCTGCCGGTGGCTTCCCGAACCGAACCTTCTGAGCAAAAGTTGTTTCTAATTTTATTCAGTTTTTTTACTTCCAGACGATCGAAATGGAGTTGCTCACCTCGCCCTCGTTCCATCATATCTCACCACTTACTCGCTCAAGAAGCGATGTTCGTTCGGCGGCAATGAGAAGGTATACTCTTTTCCTTTCTGATAAGCGGTCAAAAATCAAAGCAGCCATGCTGAGGCCATGAGGACAGTTATTTTGAACTTGTCACTCATTTCTAATGTCTATTCTAGTTTAGTTCGTCCGCAAATACACTTTTGAACGACAACTTTATCGGACTTGTAACATAATAAATTCAGCGTTTTTTATGTGATTCTCGACTATACTACTAATGGGAGCAGTGTTCTTAGCGACTAAGCGACCAAACGACAAGGGAAACAGAAATTCAAAACAAGGGACTGAAAAAAAGTTGAAATTGAATTGAGTTTCAGATCCAACTCGTTCTCGGGAGTCTCGCGATCCACTTCGACTAGCCGATATTCTCGTCCGGATTATGGATACGGCGGCGGATACATGTCTCGTTCGATCAACAAATGTGGTAGGCCAGCTTATCTGACTGACAGCGCGTGCTCCATCGTGTTTGTTGTCTTCATTGGAGTCCTCGGCTTCTTTTTCTGTTTCCTTTCTGTTTGACACCATCTTTCAAAAACCTTTTTTTCCTCACTAACGTGACCTCTTTCTTTTTCCCATCTTCTCTGTTGTTGGCCCAGAAATCGGAATACTGTTGTTATTGAAACTGCATATTCAAGATTTTCTGCAGTGTTATGTCGGGTTGTTGTCATCGCGAGTAAAGTGTTTCCAGTATTGTTCAAGCACACTTTATGGTTTCTACAATATTCAAAAAACAGAATGACAGAGATAGAGAACGAAAAGGAAGAGCAATAGCAATTTATTTCTCGCATCTCTTTTCCACTTTCTACACTTTCTCTATTTTTCTCTTTCGAGCCAGCTGCTCAATTCACACCCACGCGTACATTTTCACTATCTTTTCCAAGAAACACAATGAACTTCGTTCGAGCACGTGGCAAATACAACTTAAGAAACAACCTAAGCATAATTAAAACCACAAAAAAAAAATGAAATTTCAGGCGGAACTCTGTTCGGAAGATCTCTCGCTGCCACTGCCCTTACCAAGACGCCGCCGTTCCACAACGTTGGAGTTCAACGCAGCACCCCACATTTCACGGACAAGTATACAAGACTTTCCAGAAACCTGTAGACTGAAAAGTAATTTTAAGGTACCCATATGTCCGATACAGCTACGGAAACACTGACACTGCTCTTGGAATCCTGACTCAATCCGAATCGGTAATTAATTATTTTGAATAGAAAACAGTAAAAAAGGTATTTTCAGATTTACTCTAGACACGCTGGAGTCCGTGACATTGGGACGAAGCGTTGGTTGGAGGGAAAACTGAATGCCTACAACACATCGCTTTTCACCCGTCCAGACTATCAGAAGCGTGTCGAGAGACCGGTCGCTTCGAACAGAAGTTACGTGAGATACATGCCAGTTGATGATGCTTTGGATATGTACAAGAAGAGATGCATGACTGTCGGAACTCTGTCTAAGGTATATTTTTGATTCCGGATCCTAATCTTTCCAACAATTATTCTTGACAGTACTGGCTGTCGCCTGCCACCTGGGCATCTCGCCGCGAGAAGGAACTCAACTTGTCATCGTCTCTTAGCCGCGGAAACTACTCCTACTCCAACCGGTTCGATAGGTATTCCTTGTTTTTTCTAGAGTAATCATGCTGTTTCTATTTCAGACTCGGAGGCCGTGTCTACTAAACGAACATTCGAGCATTCTATTCTCCATCGCGATTCAACATTCACGATACGTTCTTTCTAATCGACTATGATGACGCTTTTGCGTTTTGTTTGGTGTGTAACAAAATGCGATGAGCAGTTCTCATTATTTTCTCTTATCCGTTTTCCAGATTGTTTTCTTTTCCTAATAAAATTGAAAATGACAGATGGATGCGAAATATATACTTTAATTAGGTAGAAATACTCATTAAAATTTTACATTGTTTCCAGAGAAAAAAAGGGAGGTGTAGCAGTATACAAAAGTTTTCAGGGTTTGACAGAATTTTAACGACTTCCGGTGAGAAAAAGAAACATCTTACATCTAAACAGGTGAATGTAGAGGTTGAATAGGAAGTTTTTTTTCTGTGGAATTTACAGAGGGCCATTCTTAGACGGAAGTGGTGGAGCTTCCTGGTATGCAGAATATGCCGGTGGCTGCGAGTTCTGCTGTTGTTGGAACTGCTGGTACTGCGGTAATCCACCTGGAGCAGCTCCTTGTCCAATGTTGAATCCCGGTTGTGGTTGTCCAGGGTACTGAGGAGGTCCAGATGATTGAGGGGCAACTCCTTGTCCGACATTGAACCCAGGTTGTGGTGGTCCTGGTTGCTGTGGATAAGCAGGAACTGGTTGATATGGAACAGTTCCGACGACTTGGAATTGTCCTGCTGGGAACGGAGTTGTTTGTCCAATTCCCGGGTATGGTGGTGGCATGTCGTAAACATAAACGTTTTGCGCTGCAAGCAAATTTCATTAGTCTATGTTCCCGTGTTAAACGAAATCACCTGGTGGACGCTCGGGGAAAACGTTAGTTGGCGCTTGGAATCCTTGATACGTGCCTTGAACCAGGTAGTAGGTTGCAGGAGCTGCGTAGTAAGTAGTAGTTGACTGCTGCTGCATGGGTCCGGTGGCATATGCTGGTGGAGCAGCATATGGACGAGCACGGGATGCTAAAAAAGTTTATCTAGAACTAGATGACAGAAGCGTTTGGTTACCCATGTCAGCAGCGCGCAAAAGAGCTTCTCCAAACTCAATACATCCTCCTTTCGGGAACGAGAGACGCCATTCGGGACATCCGTCAAAATTTCCTCCTGGAATCGGTTGAACCCATCCCTGAAGAATTAATTCATTAAGTTTACTTGTTATCTTTTTTGCACGGTAATCTGTAACACCGCAAAACCAAAGAACCAACCTTGAGGTAGTTTGGTGCGAGAAGCGGCTGTTCGAGTTTGACTTCTCTCACGGAGTGAAATGGCATTGCAAACGACTTGAACTCATCTTTTTTGCTGTCGTTCATGAAGATGATCTAAAAAATGACATTTCAATGGGTCTCTGAAACCAGAACGACGTACTCTGTGAGAAGTAAGATACAATGCTCCAGATTTAGTTGACTTGAAAGCTGGCACATTGTACTTTTCAAATTTCAGTTTTACATTTGTAGTGTAAAGAAGAATCCTAAAAATAACCCAGTTTTAATCAGAATTCTCTGAAATAAATTTACATTTCTCCATTATAAATCAGGATTCCGTGTCCATCGGGTGTGTGCGACGTGTTGAGAGACATTCTGTTTCTGAAAACAAAAAGATAAGTAAAAAGAAAATAAGAATAACTCCAACGATTGAAAAAGTTGCGAAATAAGTGAAATGTTCAGAGAAATGGCGAGATGGCGGTGTATTCATATGGTTTTTGCGCGCTGACTCACGAGGCCCTATCGACCTGCATGGAGCGTCGTTTCTCTGTCTCTTCAACTGCGTCTCTTACTGTGCCATGTCTTGTTACCGACTGGCTAACCGAGTAGAGAAAAACGAGAGAAAATCGAATGTTTGTCTATTGCGAAATGACGTTAGAAAGGAAAAAAGGTATCGGTGGCGATTATTGGAATTATTTATATGAATCAGGAATTGGACAGTTTATCAGTGAAACTCAACATTTTCGCGGCACTTGTCATCAAATCAAATTTCATCACCATACAACGCTAGTTTTATTGAAATCACAAACTTGTTTCATTTTTGAAAAATTATTATAGATATGAAAAAATATTAAGGGTATATGTCGGAGAACACTTTGAAAAGAAAGAAGACCAAAAAGGGAGCATATCCAGAAAAAATATTCATGTTATTGCCCAACCGGATGTTGTTATGAGCATAAGATATTTCCCGAAACCACTAAAAAATAAGACAAGAAAAATTAAAGAACAGATAGGAATTTATCAGATTATTGAATTGGAGAATAATGGGAAAAAAGAAATCCGTGCAATAAATACAAAATAACTGATCGAATAAATGCTGGATGGAAAGGGAGAAACAAATGGCAGGGTAATGTCTGTCTAATACAAGACTTTATCGGCGAACGTCGGCGCCGGCGCCACTTTCTGTCCCTTGTTGTGTCGAAGAATGGCAACGAGTGGATGGACGGTCTCTTGCAAGTCCTGAAAAACATTTCTCTCTCGTTTTTTTTCTATCAACTCTAAGTTACTCTGAAAAGGTTTTCCAATGAAGCGATTCCATGAGTCCAGAAGAGGTTGTGTTGAAGTTTGGAGATTCCTGTTGGCAATGGAGCAAATCCGACGTTGTTGACTTTGTAGTATTCAAGGAAAGAGATGTTGGCCTGAGTGAGACTCTTGATAGCAATTGGCTGCGGGAGAACTTCAGAGTTGGTGATGATTGGCAGAACATTGGTCTTCAAATCGTCTCCAAACATTCTCTTGATATCGGCCAATTCATAGATGAATGGCCATCCGAGTTGATTCTCATCGTGCTTGAGAACAATGGAAATAGCATCGAGACGGAAAGCTCCTAACTCGAGAAGCTCCTTCTCAAACCATTGCTTGATGAGTCTAGAGACGGTCTTGTTTCCCATTCTGTTCTCAACTCCGGGGGTGTCAACAACAGTGACGTTGTACGGAAGAATGGTGTTATTAAAAACATAGGCGGTCAGACCAGTGGTTGCGTTGACATGCTCGTCGAGAACGAATCTGTAAATGTAAATATATAACGGAAGAAAACAGGAAGCACTACCTGAAAGGATTCTCCTTCTTTACGTCATACAGGTAATTCATCATGCTGGTCACAGCCGAAGTCTTTCCAGATCCAACTGGACCAAACAACAGAAGAGTCTGAAAATAGTCGGCTTTGCTTGAATGATGTGTTTTTATCTACCTTGTCGTCGTCACTTGGACGAGCATCTCCTCCAATGATGACCTTGTTGATTTTGGAGTTGTTGGAGAAGTTCTCGACAACGTAGTATTGTGGGACGATGAGTTCGTACCTTCCGCTGTTGGCGATCTAAACATTTCACTGTAATCAGACCCGACGCTTAAATTTTTACATGTTCTCCAGAAGCCTTTTGGCGAGCAGCCAAAGCACTGACGCGAACTTCCTCCTCCTCGTAGATGCTTGAGTCAATGCTCTCTAAAATTTTCAAGTTCCTCTAATTCGTTGATTTGTCTACTCACTGGAAGAATGGCTTGACTTAGGACGAGGAGAGCTATGGTTTTCTTGATCATGGCTGTAGGAACGAACGTGGTATCCCATTGGCTTGGCTCCTTGTCCAATAGTGTGAACCTTCAACGACGCCTCACGAGCCAAGTTGGCATGTGTCAAGCGGTCGTTGTCAGCGCGCTGGCGCTCGACTTGGTGAGAAAGCTGAGCTTTCTTGTTGCGAGCATCTTCAACTTGACGTTGAAGGTTTCTCAGCTTCTGAGTTCCACCAGTATGGAAAGACGCTTGGGTATGCTGAGAATGAACGCTTCCGGGTGACTGTAATTCATAGGTGTTCATCAACTTGATAGACGCAAACTCACGCGGTATGCAGTTTGAGAATCGGGGCGCTCGTAAGCAACCTCGTTGTGGTGAAGGTTAATCTCCTCTCCGTGATAACGATCGTGGTCATCATGGACATCGAATTGTCCGAAACGGCTCTCAGCAAACGAAGCAGAGCTATCAATAGTGTTGGAACGATCACGGCCAACGTAGTCTGCAAGGTGGGAATCTTAATCATTTTTTTCCATTTGGTAATCTGTTAATAATCGTCTGAAGTTGGTCTTACCACACTTACACTCCTGATTTTCTTCCTGGTGCGGGAAGTGCGACATGACGAGAGTGTCAGTATGACTGTTTTCACTCGTTTTGCATAACAATTCAGCTGTTCACCACTACCCCAAATGACTCATTGAACAGACATGTACAAATGCTCGCAAAGTGTACGACGACTGTCCGGGTGTATGAGATAACTTACTGGTTCTAGCGGGATACTGATGATGAAGGTTGAAGTGATCGCTCTTCTCGTCCTCGTAGTCAGCCTGTGGCTCATCAGCGTAGGCTTGATACGCTTGCTGAAACAATTTATTTTACAATTTGTGATGTTTTTTTGGTCGTTCTGTGATAGCTTGACCAAGATGAAATGGTATTTCGTCTTATCAGAAAAGCAGTAAAATCGTACAGAGTTTTGGGAAGCAATTCTCAAATCATCAAATATGTTGTTCACAACGACGCTTGCAGTTCGTCCAGCGGCAACCCTCTAAAACGGACGAAACTTCCCCAAAGTGGACCCCTTTCTTTAATACCTTTGCGGATCCGTTGGAGACAACGCTATGAGCGTTTTGCGGGTGATGCTCGCTGGCGTAATGATTCTTATGAGAGCTGACGTGAGAGGAAGTCACATGAGAGCTAACATGGGTCGATGGAGCACGGAATGGCGGCTCGCTGACAATGGACTCGTGGTCCTCTCCGTAAAGAGCCTCGTCCAAATGACGCAGAGCATCATCATGACCGTTGTTCAAATGAACAGTCGGGAGTGTGACTGCAGAGAAAATCTGAAAAATTTAAGTAATTCCCGGCTGTTTTCTGAATGGAATTACCGAGTCAAGAAGTGGATCAGCAGTTGGGGTAGCGTCGTAGTAGTGAGAGATTGGAGTTGCATTGACCGGTGGTGGGGGAGCGCTCACAACCGATGGAGAATGGGTGACAGTGGTGGTTGTGACATGGGACACAACACTTCTCCCAACCTAGAAATGAAACTTATGAAAATATGAAGAAAATGTGAACTGTGAATACCGGAACTTCTCTAACCGTTGACACGCTTGATTCGGTCGTCTTACGACTGCGGTTTCCAGACTATAAGAAAAGATTGAAAGCATATCAAACAAATCAAGCTGTTCACCTCAGAAACCTTGACGTTGGTAGCACTTGTAAGAGTGGGGAGTCCGCCAAAAACGTCGTCCAAGTTGATGCTGACAGAGCCGACCCGCGACATGTCTAGAAAGCGGAAAAGCTTGTAGCAAAATCGAGAATCGAAAACGATATTTGGCAAGCAATAAAACAAAAAAATCTATTGCAAAAATAAGAGGGAGAACGGCGTAGAATGACTCATGCAATTGTTTATGATCTGATCTTTTAAAGAAGAACTTGTGAACGACTCATAAGGAGGAGGAGGAGGAGGACCTGATATGCTGCTACTCCCACTTGAATACAGCCCGAGTTGCCAAGAAAATGGTGATTGACCGCGACAAAAGATCGCTCCAAAAGCAAAACGGAAGAGTGTGATGGAGTGCAAAATCAGAGATGGCAAGGCAGCGCAAACGACGGCGGCCTGGCAAAATTGTGCCGCTTATCAATTTGTGCCACGCATTACAGCTCGCGTCAGGCGCCAAACATATTGTACGCAGCTAAAACTGTACAACCAAGAGAAATAGGCAAAGGCTGCGAGGAAGAGAGGGTAGATCAAATGTGAAAGAGTGAGGCGGATCTAGAGCGCAGTTTTGACGCGAACCTGATGAACAGCTGCACTATGTTTTTTTGACGTCGTTATTGTATTCTGGTACTAAAAGTTCAAGGGTCAAACTCTTCAATTTACAGCCGCGCTGTAGGCACATTTACAACGTAATTTGAGGAAAAAGTAACGGAACGATGCGGGTGAACTTCTCTCAATTACTGACGATAAGATCTAACTTGAAAAAAAACACCACTAAAACGTTTCAATAAATGCGGAACGAAGCGAAAACGATTTGGCCAGATTAGATTTGTATTAATTGCGGTGAACTACAAATCTTTAAAAAAAAAACAGAATTGTTGTGTTCTGTTATGAAAAGTTGTCAAAATGGTACTGTCCGCAGTTACCGCACACATTTTGTTCCCACACTTTACATATATACAACATTGTAGATTCAACCCTCCAAACAACCCGCCAGCAAAGTGTTTCACAGAGACTAGTACAGCTTGTGTAGGAGTATTTAGCTGATAAGCATCAGAAAGAAAAAGAGGCAGAGCAGAAGAGAAAAGACGAAATTTACGTGTAGAGCGGACGGACGGCATGATAAAGCGAGTTGAAGACTGAGCTGATTTCGATGCCCAAGGTGTTTGCTCGTAGCACATTTACTGAACACGTTATTGCTTTTATTGATGACAGTTTTACATTTACATTTGCATTGGAGAAATAGAAATAGAGATGCAAAAAGTATGCACTGAAATTCAATAATTCAGAAAAAGAAACCCATCACATACAAGTCTAGCGGAGAAAACAGGGACATGGCATCAAAGCGAAAAAGGAGAACTCTGATGAGAGTAATGGAAATGAGAAGTAAGGCTCAGAAAAATGAGAAAATATCAGCAAAAAACTCGGTGTGTACATTGTGAGAAGAAGGGAAAGACCACGAAGTAATTGGGGGAGGAAGGGGTGAGAATAGACTCTCGGAAAAGATAAATCGTACTCGTCCAGCTACGGATTCGACCTGAAGCTGCCCGCAACACCCATACATCATGATACAAATTATATGGTTGCTACCATGCAGCTCCAGTCCTCATGTCATATGGGAGATGTGACTTGATCGGTTGGACGGGTAGTCACCATCTCGATGTTCACCACTTTCCCGTTGCCGTTTCCATTTTTGTTGTGTTTCGGCGTCGACCTATTGTTGGAAGCGCTGTCTCGACGACGTCTCCGTCCGTCTCGTTTGCGATGAGCCTCCTGGTCCTCTCTGGCCGGCCGTTTTGTGCTTTTCACTCCGCAGAACCTTCAAAAGGGTATGGTATTGTTGTCATTCATAAATCATCACACGCAAATAGCATCAAGCGTTCTATGCCTATTGTTCACTCTTTTCACTGTTCACTGCTACACTCTCTCCTATCAATATATACAAATATTTGGATTCTTTGAAAATCTCGAACAGAACTTTCACTATCACATTTGATTTCCTTTCCAGTTTCACTTTGGAAAGGGAATCATCCTGGACTGAATGTGGGTGTTGGAAATGTTGTGCATTTCCTTTTCGTGTGCCGTTGCCCGTGCTCCCACTCCTTATCAAACGGTTCTCTTTTTCTTTCTCTCATACAACGATAATATATGACACGTACTTGTGCATCACGTAACGGACAGAGTAGATGACAATTTGACACAATGAAATGAGGGATCCGCCTGCCCATAGGGAGAATTGGCCTGCAAAGATAGAAGTATTGGAAGAACGTGTTCCATTTTTGTTTATTGACAAAATGAGTAAGTACATACCTCCTATTTGAGCAATAAGACTGGAAAGTGGCATAGCAATGACGTGTTTGATGACTGTGTAGTCCAACTGAGAGTAGTAAATATCCAATATAATTCGCCTCCTCATTTTTTCCCATTCTGCTTTTGATATCAACAGTTTGCTCTAAAATTGATAGAAGACATTTTTTTTCGATTTGAAAAACTTAGGCATACCGATTCACTTGGAATGTTGGAGTAGCTGACTTGTTTGTTATATGACCAAGAGTGACATGGCGC
The DNA here is from genome assembly GCA_900536345.3 of Caenorhabditis sp. 39 LS-2015. Classification (NCBI taxonomy): domain Eukaryota; kingdom Metazoa; phylum Nematoda; class Chromadorea; order Rhabditida; family Rhabditidae; genus Caenorhabditis; species Caenorhabditis waitukubuli. The sequence goes on from LR574695.1 coordinate 30,705, forward strand.
CTTGCACTTTTTCTTGCAAGCGTCGACTTTTTCTTTTGGAATTCTGCCTTCATCGGTGAACAGATTTGGAAAGAAACAATGGTAAAGAAGTGTCGAAGTACAAATACTGTCTGGATGTCCTGGATTGTGAGCAGCGGCAGGAGAACATTGACATAGGGCCTGGGCTTCAGAAGTCAAGCAATCTTCGTAACAATGGACACGACTGTAGTTCTTGAAAGGATCTTGTTCACACTCATATCTCGGAGGATCATTCATAAACTCAAATTGTGTCCCGAGTAACGGCATGATAGCATGTACCCCTAAAAGTATTTATTCAATTAATTACCAATAAAACGGAATTACCTGATGGCAAAAATGTGAGATCATTATCAATACCCTTTCCGCGTTCAGCCAGTTTTATGATAACTCCACTGTTGATCATTTGGTTGATTCCAGGGTTGTAGAATTCTTCAGGAAGATCGATTATGTAACGATCTCCGTTACCGAAACCACTTGCTTCCTAAATCCAAAATTTGTCAAAATTAGGCTAACTTTCTTGAATACCTGTAGAGATCCTTCCAGCCTAAAGCATTTTCCAGCCGACGTCATCATTTCTGTTATATTATCACATCTTGACATATCTTGAAAAAACGCGGTGCAATTTAACGAGGCATTCCGTAAAAATTCCACATATGTCATGTTCTTCCGATGCAAAAGATCTTCTAATTGAAAGTCGAGTGTGTCTATTTTTTTAATGATCTCATCCCGTTTCAGCAGTAAATTTTCAAATGGTAATTCTAATGAAGGGAATGATAGTTCAAGAAATTGAGCCAGTTCAAACGAAACGTTGTTTGATTCAAAATACGTGCGATTGAATCGATTGTATGGGCACACAACGACATCGGGTAATAATATTGAGTCTGAGTAATTGTCATATTAAATTTTGAAGCATTTGATTGAATCAAACCTGCTTCTTGAATAAAATAGGAAACAACAATTCGTCTCATCGCATACTCGTCCACAATTTGAAAACAACCTTGGAATGTCATGAAAAGCGCTGATATTACTATAATGACCCATATGAATCGTAATCGTCCGGATGATGAGAGCATAACATCTCGGAGTCCGTGCAGTGTTGATGTCTCTCTTAGAAGATAGAGACTGTCATCGTTGTCTTCGTCGCTCTCACTGAGATCCGAAATATCCGTCGCTTCTCCATGTGATCTTGTTGATGCTCTGGAAGTTTATAATTTGGTCTTGATTGCTGCCGTCCATAAAGTTTCAGTGGAATTTTTGTTTGGACGAACTTACGGAATACGAAAATACTCTCCTGATGGCATGTAAAATAGAGAAGTGAGTTATGCAAAAAGGAACAAACCTGCTTCTGCCAGACCAACGACGAGATAACGTCTTTTTCAAGCAATGGTTCTCCTTTTTCAGTTTTCGAATCGCAGACTCTGCAGAGTCGCTAAGGGACTGGCTCTGAGTCAGTGAGTGGCTTCTGACCACTGTCGTCTCGGCACGATTCCCATTCATGTACATCACACAGCTGGCTTCATCGAATCGCGCTCTCCGGATAGTTGATTTTGCCTGTTTTTCTAGCATAGTTGTAGTAGATGAGAATAGAAGGACAGAACAGAAGAAGGAATGGGTTTCTTAGACGAAGAAGAAGAGCAAGAAGAAATGAATGACTGGGAGGGAGGAGTACTTAATATCGTCAGGCTCAGGGCATGTGAAGAGGGGCCGAGCTCCCAATATTTGTTGTCAATCTCTTTTTGTCAAGTATTATAAAAGCAAAATAACAGAGAGGTCTTCAGAAGGACAGGGAGAAGTAGGGAATAGACGATCTGGTAGAGAGGGAGAATATATGCAAGTGACTTCTCTATTCGCATCGGAGAGTTCACTGTCACACATAATTATGCTCTCCCTGTCTATTTCGCGGTTCAGTAATTATAAGTGACTTCGAAGCGTTTTTTGTGTGAACTATGGATGAAGCAGCAGTTTATGGAAAAATAAACGGGAAAGAAAGGAAATGGAGAAACTTTCAGCTTCTATTAAAAAAGAGACACATCATCAAATAGGAAACAGAACAATAGTCAAAACAACATTATCTTTGAGCACGAATTTTACGTTTGTTTGTTTCTTTTCTTTCTATTTTAATTTACTTCGGGACTATTAAAAAATACTTTTAAATTCAATATTCCAAGGTAGTTCATTTTATTGATTTTTGCTTATCCCAGTGTTTGTTTTCCTTCATCACCTTATCTCAATCTCATTTGACACATCGACCCTCGTGTGCTAAAGAAACTTTGTCAATTGCAGTCACAACTAGATGAGTTTGATAATGTGACAAACGTCGTGACGGCCGATTGTTACAACTGATTCGGACTACCGAGTGGATGCCCAGGAGTACAAAAAACCAATAGAGGACAAGTAGACATGGAGAAAGTCTTCTGAACAAACCAAAAACATAACCAGTAGAAGTGGAAATGAAAAATGATCTCTTGTCTGTTTTGGAACCAAATGGAAAAAGCAAATGGATATGGGACACTGTTGGACTAAGAGAGCAAAGGAAAGAAGGATGTCAGAAAAGTGCATGAATTGTTTAAATTAAGTGAGTCGGATGGACGGAAAGTCATGAATCTCGGATCGTTGAACGAAATCCAAATCAATTCATGGCACAGCATAGTAAAAACAAATTAGAGCCACAGCCACAGAGAAAAAGTGCATTTTGAAGGGTTTATCTGTCCTACTTTACACTTTCGTCAGCCACGAAAGCGGCAGGTTCAGATGTCTACTGAACGTCTATTGAAAGGTGAGAAGTGGGAAAAAGTTCAGCGAATATCTGAAAAGGTTTCAAGGTGTCAAAGTGTGAACCAAGAAACGTATGCAAGCTTTAAAAGATCGAATATCATCGTGATGAGTGGTGACGAGCTGGGTGTTAAGTTCACAAAACAGACTTTTGAAAAAGAAAGTCAATTCAAGTTACTTTTAACAAACTAAATTAGGCAAAAAAACCATATGTAAATGGAAAAATGATATGGCGGAGTAAAGAAAAACGCAGATTCTATGTCACGAAAACGTTGCTCATGTAAAATTTCCAGACGAAATTCAATAGCAAATGAAATGTTATCATATTTTTATAGTCGATAATGGGAGGTCAGAGAGAAGAACAACCCGCAAAAAATGTCCGCCAACACCTCTTTTTTGAATCCAATCTATCGTTATTGAACAGCTGTCGGCGGGATTGAAAGGATAAATCTTGAAACTCTTGGGGGAGATTTTGCAACAATTTATAGGATCGGTTTAGTAGCTCTCAATAAATTTTTTTAGGCAAACAAGCGAAAAAACGAATGAAGAAACTTCTAAAACGAACCAACGTCGCAAGTAGTAGAAAATTCGTTTAAAAAAAGGAAACAGCGAGAACGCACTTTTCGAATCACGTCAGATCGAGTGGGCAAAGGGTAAGTTGAGAACTATCTTTACCAATTGATGAAATAATGATGAATTGGTTAATCAGAGGTTGATGAGGCAAAACTTATCACCTGACAACACACTGCCTCACATTCTGGCCCACATGATAAATTGTTGGCCCTCTTTTCGACAGATTGAGTGCCTGATTGGTTTGGGAGCCCTTCCAAGACTTTTGGGTGTAAAGAAGAACGGAATCAAACGGGAAAGTGTGAGTTGTGAATGGACTCATCCGATTTGAGTTGCTCCAATGCCCGCATTCTTTGTTTTTCATTTCCAACCCTCGTGTATCTCGAATCTCCGACAAATAGGATAAAAGACTACACAAAGAGTAGTTGAAACAGTGGGAGAGCAAGGATTGGTGGCCTTTCACGTTTAATCAAATCAGTTCCATTAGAGTGTAGTCCAATTTTCAGTTTCCACGTTTCAGTTAAGACAAAAAAATCAGAACAAAGGTTTGGAAGAGAAAGATGAAAAATTTGAAATGAAGAGGGAAACGAGAAAAACGAAGTGGTCGGTCAACGAATTTCTAGGACTACCTCATTAATCACTATTGCTTCCTGATGCACTCGACAAATTCTTTCAAACAGCTGTATTTTGGTAGTAAAAGGGGGTTTTGGTATACGAATTAACGGTAATAAACGAAAAGGACAGGAAAAATAGAGAACAGCTTAGAACAAGACGATGCGAATGGAAAAACAAGGAAGTTCATCTCTGTAGTACGCAAAAAGAGGAATAATCTAATATCTAATTGGATTATCAGCAACAGAGACACTAAGAGGAGCCGAAAAGAGCAGAGCAGTTATGAGAAACCAATTGTGAAAAAACTCTGTGACACAATGGTCTTTTGGGACCAAACGTGTTCGAATTTAGAAAAAAGACAAATCGCGGAAGACTCGAGATTTCGTCGCACAGATTAGGGTCAGAGCCGTCAGAGGAGGAACGGAGCAAAAAAGAAGAATTGTTTTCAGCATATCATCCGGTTTCTTTTGTTTCCTGCTTAGGTTAGGAATGCTCAAATGAGCTGGGAGGCCTCCCCCATCTTCGTCTTCTTCTTCAATGGTTGAAAAATATGAAGTGACCGAAGTAGGTGATAAACCGGTCCCTGGGGAAAAATCAGAAGGGTCCGCGCGGGCAGGAGACACGATTTTGGACGCGACTAGAACTTGCAAGCCAATAGCACCGCAACATTTTCTTTCTTTCTTCATTTTTTTGCGCTTTGAGCAAAATAAATTGGTGTCGTCGTCCGAGTCGTCCAACTGTTCCGAGGGAATTGAAAGTTTCTTTTTGAAGTGATTTGTTCTTTAAGAAAAAACAAAAAGATGCCGACAACGAGTTCGCAAATGTCTTGAGTTCAAGTTCTATCTTTATCTTTTTTGGGAAAAAACGTTCTTGATGAATGAGCGAGTGGGCAGTGATAGATCTGAACTAATTCCGTCGAAAGATCGAGTACCATTAGTCAGTCTAGTCCGATAGATCGGTATCAACCGTGTCCTTTCATTCAACACTTTTTTCGGTTGAAACGGACTATTTTTAATCGGATACAGAACAAATAGGGTTGCTTCACGTGGGTGACAGATTTGCCGGCCGCGGTTTCCATTCAGAATTGTATCCGATCTCACAGATCGCTGTCAAAATCAAAGGATTAGTAGGGTTGCAAAACTTTCAAAGAACAAGTGGACCGCCCTTTTTGAAGGGTGACTGTTCCTCATTCTTCACTTATTTTCCTTTATTGAACAGACTATGACTCAGGTTGTGCCTAAGATACTAGGATTCATACTTTTTCTGCTATGCTGTGCTATATTTCTATCGGAAGTCATGAATTCTTATCATCGATTCAAGAAACATTCGGAAGAATATCCTATTCCCGACAAAGAAGACGCACCAAAAAAGGAAAAACATCTGAAGACATTCTTCAGTCTCTACCACAATATGGATGAGATAATCGAGCAAAACAACGCTGTGAGTGAACACTTTCCACTATTTCATTTCACTATTCGAATTATTTTTTCACTCCATTCGATCTTAATTTCTTTGTTTTTCTCATTTTCAGGTCATTCAACCACGCGTTCTTAACGGGTCCGCTCATGACATTTGTAACGGCACAGATCACTGTATCCAACCATTCATGCGCCATGAGACTAGATACAGAGTAGGATTACAGAACGGAAAGTATCAAACTTCTACTGAAAGTTTTGAGGTCGCGCCGGATTACAAAATGGCACACTGTGTTGTACACAAAAGTATGTCTACAGTCATCACAGGAATATGGTGCTATCTATACAACAGAAGTCGATTCGTGAAAGTGGACAAGCAGATGAACATGTCAGAATGGGATAAGGCTTCGTGAGTGGAATGGAACAAACAAAATGTTTTGGACCAGTCAATATTTCGAAAATTTAGACTCTGCCGGGGAGATAACACGTTCCAACACTTGCGGAGTGTGGAGAAACGATTCAATGCAACAGAAATGAATGGATGGAGTTTGTCGATGATTACACGAGATCCCATTGACAGATTTGTATCTGGCTATGTGGATAGATGCATAAGGTTTGTTGCCGCCGTCATTCGAGAATTTCGACGTCCCCTTCTCTTTCTCACTGTCACATTTCAGAGTAGCGGAAGGGCCGAGTCCATGCAATGGGTGCGATAAGAATATGACATGCTTCATTCTGAGCGAGTATGAAAGATTCAAAAAGCAAGCCACCAAAGGGGTTCTCACAAACACTTTTGAGGATCGACACTTTTATCCGCAGAATTGGTAAGCGTCGTGAATTATTGACAACTCTCTAAAGAGTCATTCAAACCGTTATGTGAAGAAATGGTTTCTCGGCACGAGTTAAAAAAAAAGATTTCAGGCGATGCGATATCAAAACAATGAGAGATAAATACGAATTCATTCGCTATTCCAGTGATCCTTCAGCACATCTTATGGAAGACTTGTTCAGAATTGCTCGGCGCCAAGGGGTAGGTTTTCAGAGAAATTCAGCTCATTATAAAAATGAAAAAAAGTGGATATTGTGTTGTTTTGATCAACTATCATGAAGCCACTTTTCCAGCTAAACTCGTTCGCACATTCGTGCTCAAGTGAATACGAAATAGTATAGGGCGAACACAGGGGAATTTAAAAAAGGATAGTTGATTCACTAAGCATTTCTTGGCAAAGACAACAAGAGCAACTCTTAAGCGGTGATGTTTCAGGTACCGAATGCTGAACTTGAGTACATGGAAGAAGAACTAACTGGAAAACGGAAAACTTCGCATACAACTGCCTACTCTCCGGCCAGAGAGTTCTATCAGAAAAGGTATGCAAATTTTGAAAATTGGGAAACAGCGGACCAAAAGTTTCGCTGCCGCCGAGAACTTGTGACCTAAGCGGACGGAAATGAGTGACATCTCAAAAATCACAGCATTTCGTCGCGAGGGCTCACGCCCTTTTTGTCGGATAAAAGAGCAAAAGCGTTGTCCTTGTGGTAATGGGTGGTACACATTCAATGCGGGCGGCGTGGCGTCTTTATGTGAAATTTAAGAAGACCTATTTGTGTTTTTGCAGACTCCGAGAAAACCCACTGTTAATGGAATATGTGGTGCGAATGTTCTACCACGACTTTGTCATTCTCAATTACCCATTTCCCGAAGGCTTCTAAGCAAAAAGTCTATCCATTTCCAGCCCATCGGGACCACACTAACGGTTTCTCGAATGTCTATATATCTTGTGTCATAAGTAGAACTGCAATTCATGTTTCTGTGTCATTTTACAGTCCATTTTGTATGTAATGAGGATAAACTGTTTTTTTTGTTCGAAAAGTGAAACATTCCAACTCGTTTTGTGTTTCTGACGTCACACAGATTATATGTCAAATCCGACTGTATCGTTGCATTTCGGTTCACTGGAAACTTCATTTATTGCCAATTATGTTGTCCTCGTCGACAAGCTTTGTGCATTCTGCGAGAATTGTCGTCTGTTTAGCCACTATCACTGCAATTTATGTCACTCTGTTAGTTTCACGACCAGTTTTTCATGACGAATCTAGAATAACCGTCGCTCCAAAAAGTCGAGATGTTCGAGCAGAACAAGTTAGAATGTTTGCTCTTAATCAAATTGTTAAGAAAAATTCGCATGTAAGTGACGTTTGTGATCTATCCCAAATAATATATAAATTATTCAGCGGCTTCCAAAAAGGGCTAAGAACATTTCGGCAAGGGAGCTATGCAAAAAACCTTATACGTGTGCGCCACAATCCAGAAAGTATGAAACAATGCTCAGGGTATCCACTTGAATAAGTTCTCAACAATGATAAAATTATATTTTCAGGTGTCTCCAAAATACAAAATGGTGAATTGCGTTGTTCAAAAGTCTATGTCAACTATGATGACGGGTTCTATGTGCTATCTGTACGATGAAAAAGATTTTGAAGAAACGGGGCGACATTTTGATGATGAGTTTAACACTCGGTAAAAATGTTTTCCAAAAAAATGTGACATCTTAATTTTAGATTTTGTAAAGAGAAAAATGAGTTTCACAGTGTCACCGAAGCAAGAGACGCCTACAACATTTCCCTTATCAAAACTGATTGGAGCTTCTCAATGGTAACTCGGGACCCAATCGACCGATTTATTTCTGGATATGTTGACAGATGTGTCAGGTACACCAAACAAGTACATAAAAAACAAATAGTGTAAAATGTGTCAGAATCTTGCAACCCAATGCAACTGAGCAATGTAATGGGTGTGGATTGAACATGACTTGCTTCATAGAGACAGAGTATCAACGACTGATGGAGATTTCATACAAACGAAAAACTCATAGAACTATGGAAGATGCTCATTTCTTCCCTCAAATTTGGTAGTTTCTGGAAAACTTTTAGTCTTCAATTAATATATTATATTTCAGGCATTGCGATTTGAACGACGAATTTGAGTTTTTCGAATTTATTCCGTATTCATCTGAGCCAGAGCACGAGATGCTGCCACATTTTGAAGATTTATTGCAACGACAGAATGTAGTTAAATTTGCCCTATGACTCAAACCATAAGCTATTTCAGGTACCTCAAAATTCCATCGAATTCATAAGAAAAGAGCTTATGACCCGAAAGCCCAATCACGCTACAACTGGCACACCTGCTAAGCGTTTCTACTATTCTAGGTAACAGGACGTTTCGAGTTAAAAACAAACAAGAACTTGTTTCAGGCTTATGAGTTCTCCGTATCTGCTGGAGTTTGTTGTGAAAATGTTTTACTTTGATTTCATTCAGTTCCATTATGATTTTCCGCCCGGGTTTCAATAGACATGTATTCTGATTTTTCAGTTTTTTTTTTGAAACGGGATTCTCTGTTAGTTATTCACTTTATTTATTATAAAAATATATATTTGAATAATTAAGAAAAAAAGCTTTTTTGGACTGGGAGAAAGAGATTTCAAAAGGAGAATCAGAAAGAGGAGTTAAATATTACATTAAGCAGAGAGGGAATGCATCAAACAGGAGCTGGAAGTCACCGATGCCTAGTTGCAAGCAAATCAGTCAGATTGCGCCACATAGCTAATTGACAACAACCATTCCCAGTTTAATTTTTTTTGTTTCCCACAGGAAGGAATGATTTATATTTAAGCCTCGGTTTTTGGACGAGAGTTGATCCATGACTTGATGGAGTCGATGGCGGCGATCTTCTCGACAAACTCGAGCAGCTTCGGATACTTGCGAAGAGCATTTGGCAGAATCTTGGTGTTCATGAACCAGAAGATGTGAAAGATAGCAAGATCCGCGTAGGAGATCTAGAAATAGAACAGAAAAGAGGTTTGGCATGACTCTCATGTCGCATTTACCTTGTCTCCGACGAAATATCCGGTTCCGTTGGTGACGAGAGTGTTCTCAAACGCCGTGATGAACGGGATGATGGTGGTTTCGATGAGCTGCTTGAAGATCTCGACCTAGATATTAAAAGAAATAGGAATTGAAAATACTTTCGGAAAGTCACATCACCAACCTTCTTCGCATTGTCTTGCTCTTTGAACCACGGATGGATTTCGGTGAGAAAGTCCTCGACGCACGCCACAAGTTCACCCATCTTGGCTGTCTCCCACTCATTCTCGCCGGCAAGCCCTCAAAAGGAGAAAATAATTGAAAAATCAAAATGAAGACTACAATCTTTTAATCCAAAAAAAGTTTTTTTTCTCTTCTCCAACTGCCTTCCACCCTAATCCTAATTGCTTTTTGACTTTTCTAATGGGTTTCTTAAGAACTCTTCCACCGCCACTAGGCCTTCACGACAAATGCCGTTCTCTTTTACTGGTGTCCTCCACCAAACGCCTTCTCACAGAAAGTTCCTTCGACACGACTCACCAAACACCTTAGCCAGATAGCGCTCAATCACGCGACTCTGCGACAATTGCTTTCCGTCGACATACAGAACCGGCAATTGTCCGTGCGGAGTAGCTGAAAAGTAGAAATTGGAGGGAATGGAGTCCTGACACGACGTGACGGACGTATCCGACACACGTACATGCTTTAATTTCCGGCCACTGCGACTTCTCGATTCGGTCGTCCTTGAATTGGACACCGGCATACGCGAAGATGAGACGCGTCGGTTCGGCACGTCCCATCATGTTGAAGTATTGAAGTCTGTACTCCGTCATTTCTCAGACGTTAGCTGGAAATAGGTCAAATGAAATAGTGAAGAAGATGGGAAAATGAGAATTTGAGATGCGAAAGGGAAGAAACAAGGACAGGGCGGAGCAACGGTCCCCAGGCGGTCAGAAGCACAACCAATTAGGTTTTTGGTGGTTTTGTGAGTAACAATTAGTGACGTTCAGTGCTCTAATGAATTGGGTTGCCCTTTTAAAAACAATCAATTCTTAGAAAAACGAGAAAACGAGAAACGATAACTTTCAGTAGTTAGAGTTTTAGAAAAACAACAATACAACAGAGATTTTTCAAATTTTTAGAAATAAAATTTTTGAAAAATTGGAACGGAAAATCCTACATTGTCTTATGAGATTTCACAAAATAGCTTTGAGACGTAGAAGCAATAGTGTGTGCCCTAATGAGTGGAAGAAGTGGCAAAGAAAAGAGTTAGATGCAATTTTAAGTGCTGAACTGATTTCGGCAGGCGCCGGAGCGAAATTCAATTAAATGCGGCTGCGAGCCTGAACGAAAGACCGGGCGGGTCTCAATCTGACGTAGAAGCGAGCTCACGCAGCATGGGAAGCACCACCCCTTTTCACGCAGAGAAAGACCCTCCCTCTTTTTGCGAAAAAAGTTATAAGTATGTATGCGAGTGAAGATACGTAACAAGAGATGAGAGCAACACAAAAACACTTGAGAATAAATGAGGCGTCTTGATTAGGTCGTCAAGATGTGTTGCGTGCTCATTGAGATTCTCAGAAAAATTAATTGCACTTTGACACGTTTTGCATAGGAACTTTGACAAAGGATACGATGATTTCTGCATCATTCTCACTCTTCGAGCTCCGACATCCAAAAGACGTTGCTCGTTTTTCTATTTTGCCCGCCTTTCTTTGTTGGAAACAGAAAAAGTGCAAAACTAGTCCAACAACAGGGAACAAATGTGGTTGAGAAGGGAAATCAAGCGTTTTTGGGAGACATGGAAGATAGAACGGAACTAAAGTTTTTTTTTAGTTTTAACTGGATAGATAAAAAACTATGAGACTTGCTTTGCCATTTTTGATGACGTTGTTCTATTGAAATCGTCAAATGCCTAAAAAGGTCTGTGTGTTCCCCTTCCAAACTTCTCTATGTTCCAATCGGCTAACCCAAATCCTTTTTTCGTGTTTTTTTTCTGGACAAAATCACTCTGGGACTGACTGACTAACTGACTAACCCTTTCTTGTTCTTTCTTCGTTTTTCTTGCCAACATAAACAAAGTGCCTTCATTTGAAAATGTTTTTTTTCTCTCTCTCTTTTTTTTGAGGGGCCGAGAAAAGAAGAAGATGATCATGAAAAACAACAGAGCATGGTGAGCAAAAAAAGAGAAAGAAAGTGTGAGGAATGTTCAAACATTTATACTTGCATTGCATATAACACATGTATTTATTTCCAACGACTGACTGCCATAGTGGAAGATAGGTAAGCGGAAGAAGAAAAAAGAAAGGAACCGACGTTTGGAAAAAAGGAACAAGATAAAAATAAAAAGCATTGTTTTGTTTTTTCAGTCTTGGATGTCGCCAATTCACCAGGCTTCTCCTCTAACTATGTGTTTGGTTTTTTTCTCGCAAATTTGGTGCGATAACGAACAATTTTTGAGACGTCATGTAACACTTTTCAACTGATAGTTGGAGAATTTCTTGTTGCAATGAGTATAATGTTAAAAGTGATTAAAACTGATGTACCGACCGGTATTCAAAGGATTAAAATGTAAAAACTTCCGGATTCTTCATTGTTCAACCGGAAGTTGTGTTGTGAGTTCTTTGATATTTTGATGTAAAAAATTAGAAAAAACTTGTTCCGTTCCGATAGCTGTTGGAGTTGTTATAGCCGTTGTTATTCTTATCTATTCACGCATTCATTAAACCAATCCCCTTGGTCATGAAAATAAGCTCTACCGGACATACTATAGTCAAATAGTTAACAATTTCGGCTAACAATTAATGATGTTTTCAGTATGATGCTGTTGGAAACGGAATTTGTCTTACATTTGCATCACCAGAAATCACGATGTTCAACCCGCGTTCTTGTCAATTTTTTTGGTAAGTAGAAACGACAGCAGATGACATGATCATCAAATCGTGTCTCTCCGACTGCGCCATAAATTTCACGAACCTTTCCGTCGTTTTGCATTGCTTGCCAATTGCCTCTCCGCCCGCTAAATACCCACCATTTGTCTGCGACAATCACAGAAAATTTTGATTATCAACGCCCTCTTTGTGATTTCGTTATCTCCTTTTCACTTGCATATTCACTATTCTCTACGCACTCATTCAACCACAAATTCCTTTTCTATATGGCTTTAGTTTTCCTAGGATATAGGTTCGTTATGGTCGGCCGAGCGGCAAGCCATTTCCCCACTGTTAAGGTCCTCGAAACAAAGTGGTCCTCGGTTGGCAAATGGCTTTCCGATACGCTCACTGATTTTTTATATGCCTTTCGAAGTTGATTAAAAATAAGAAAAAATGGGTGACCAATTTCACTCGAGGCAATGAGCTGACATTACTGGTGCCAAGCACCAAGAAATGGAGAATTCCATCAATTCTTAGAAAAAATGGAAAAAAAAATGAGTAACGACGATGATCTCGTGATAGGAAGAAGAATGTGGAATGCTGGGTCTGCAAGGAGCAAGAACACTCAACTATTCAATTGGGGTGCACTTTCCTTATTACTTCTGAATATCCAATGAGTAAAAAGAGGAATGAGGAAACGGGAAAAAAATGTTGGGAACACGAAGAGGATCTAGGAAATCTGAAGAACTGAGGAGGAATATGAAATGAAAAAAACAGAAAGAAAGATGAGGTTGAGTTCTGTCGGCGAAAAGAGAGAAAGCAAAATAGGAGAATGTATCAAAATCTTTTCAAAAATTTGCGGTGAAAAGAAGGAAACGCGAGAAGAAAAAGAAGAAGGACAGAAGTACGCGGCTATGTGCAAGTGTGCTGTATGCTATTCTCAAAAACACACTTGAAGAGGCTTTCCGATTCAAAAGTCAGTGTCAAGGGTTTGCTGGAACTTGAATATTAAATTAGAAGAAACAGTGTACCAACAAAGAAATAATAGACAGCACAGAGGACTAGACGACAGTGAAATTTGAGAAGATATTAAAAGTCCAAAAAGATTTGTAGCTAAGAGTAAAAGAAAACAGAAGACTGGATAACCGGGAAAAGAAACAAATTGACATCAGAAGAGCAAGATGGAGTCCCACAAATGAAACAGAATACGTACCAAAATGGAGGCCGCTGATGGACGGATAGACAGGAAGAAACGTGGTTGGCTGTTTGAACGATGGAAACGGCGGGGAAATGTGATATGGACAAGACTGCTCAATTTGGAATAATTCAGTGAGCTGCCACGACCTTGGGACAAGGTTTCCGAGAGAAGGAAACGGGGCCTTCTCTGCCACAATGACATCAAAGAGTGTGCATGCGTATTTATTTGGGCTCTCCGCCCATTTCCTCGTTCAACTAAACACACCGCAGCGCCCGCTTCTTCTTTTCTTCTTTTTTCTGCCAAGACTGACGTCCTAGTGCAGTTTACAGCAGGCCCCACTGATTATTAGCAACGAAGTGTCCTTTTGAAACTTTCATAAGGTCTGTGACGTTAGTTCTAGGAATATACACATTCAAAAGAGCATTCTTTGCGCCAATGCGAGTTTGGAAGGTGGAATATTCGGAGACGACCGCCCGAGCTGCTTCTTGGAAAAAAGTAATGAAGATGGGGAGAGAAGTAGACGAATAGTGAACAAATATAGACAGAGTAACTGAGGAATGGCGAGAAAAACAAGTTTATCACGATAACCAGAATTCGAAATTCGAAGACTAAAAAGAAAAAAAACCCACTTTTCCAGTTTTCTTCACGCGAACCTCAAGAATAATTTATTTCGAGTTTAATATCAAGGATTTCATTAAGATGGTAGTGAAGACTGAGTAAAAAAAAGAAAAAGAATCCAGATGGAAGCGAAAACTTCTGAATGAAACGTCAGAAGATTTCTCTGGAATCAAAAAATAATGAAAAAAAAAAACACGGAGAAATATGCTATTCTTGTGACATAAACTAAGACAGGTGACTTTTGGGGAAAAATTGAAAAATTCAAAAATAGTTCTAGAAAAAAATGGGAAGTTGAGCAACCATATTGAGAAACAAAATATCATGGGGAGGAAACCAAATAGTAGGCGAGTCGTCGAATGAATGAAGGAAAGAAAGGCAAGCGGATGAGATGTTTTAGAGTCCCTCGGTGGAAATGAACTCTTCCAGTTGGTAATGACTCAGGAAGTGCGCCCAATCAACGTCTTTGGCACTGAAACAATTTCAGCAATTGTTTCAACGGATTTTATGATTGACTTACATCTGAAGTTTGGAAACAGTGCTCTGCGTGCAGAAAGCGTCGGTTTTGTAGTGACACGACTTGTGACACACCATTTTGCAATCTGAAAACAAAATAGAATTTGTATACATTCGTCTATTGTTGTTATCTCACCTCTGCATTGATAAGCCTGTTTTGAGAAGCTGCTTCTGATCCTCTGCTGGCACACATTGCAGCTCGCACCACTACAACTAACATTAGTATCGTGTTTTTGAACCAACACAAAAAAGAAGGGACGGAAAACAAAACTTTTGGACTTTGACAGACATGAAGAGGACATGGACATATAATGAAAGAAATTTGAATGTTACCCTTTGACTTTGACAGCAACAAATGTGTGGTCGTTGTAGATGTGAAGTTTCTTCCCCTTCCGCATCAACCGCGATGCCGCAGGCTCTGTGAGCATCGCTGGAGGAATCAAAAAGTATCTAAAAGAAAATATTCAACGTTTTGGAAATTTTTTAAACAGTGGTTACTTTGCTTGTTTATCATGATCCAATTCCAGAATGAGAGTGCTATGTTGGTACAGACTCTTTGTCGATTCACCGCTTTTGCCACCCACTGAATGAGTCTCGCGGTATTTGTCATTGGAAGATACTGCAAATCAATGTCTGTCTTCATTTTAAAACAACAAAAAATAGTTCACCTGCATATCGCGTTCTGCTTGGATCGCGAGATGGTGGAAGGGAAACTGCCTCTTCCAGCATCTGATTTTCCATGTCCACTGACTTCGATCTGGAAAAATCTGTTCAGTATTGAACAATAGATGGTTTTTTTTTACCTTTTTTGACTTCTACCTCTTCTGCCACTCAATCTATCTCTGAGCTCACCAAAGAAGGAACGATCTCTCTTTTCAGCTGGAGCCTTCTTTGTTTTGTCTCTACTTTGTCTCACATCCAGTTCTTCATGGAACTCTGGTGGGGCAGTTTGATCCCGATAGTGGTGTCCATTGCTGCCGTTCTTGCCCGATCTTTCTAGAGTATTGGAAGCAGACATACTTTGAGCAACTGATTGCAATTTTGCTTCAAGTTCCCTATTTTTTGGATCGTTATAATTCTTGAACTGTTGGTCCAAAATTTTCTGAGTTGCCGGATCAACAGCGTTTTCAAGAGAGCCGTGAACAGATTGAATTGTTGGTTTTTCTTTCAGAGTCTGTGACACAGTTTTGACAGTCACCGTAGTGGTCTTTGTTGGAATAATCGGCTCATGACCATCAAAGTTATCTGTTAAATAAAGAACATAAATTGTTTGAGAAATGTCAACAAACTCACCATGCGGGTCATAGATTGGTCTTCTATGCGTGGTCAGAGTCTCTCTGAACTCCGAGCCATTTGGATTCGTGACTTTGACGGTGTCCGTCAGTTTTCCAGCAGTCATTGCAGTTGGATCATAATAGAAATCAAACTGAAATGTTATCATTATTATTCAAAAACAAGATGTTAAAACCTGAACAGTGAGATCTCCAGAAATGGCGTCCTTTCTGTATGGTCTTCCCTGCAGTTTCAATGAGTGAACAGTTTCCCCACTTCTGCGAATCTCTTCAAAGTTCACAATCGCGAGACCAAGGAATCCTTCATCATCATTCACATGGAATTTGTCGTTTCCTTCGTAAATTTCAAAAAGAATTTCTTCAGTCGCAGGAGTCAAATTGCTGAACAAAACACTTGAATATAGTTAGAATTAGTGGTTACACTTACAAATCAAAAGTTTCCTCCCAATACGGGTTGGCGTTGATTCCTTTTGTAGTAGAGTACTTTTGAGCAGGTTCATCCATTTCCACATTCACAAATGGTTGCGAAACTTCTTTTCCAAGACGGTTCGCTTTGATGACTTTGATACGCATCTTGTTTGGAACAGAGTTTGTGTTATAAGACGGACTGATTAACTGAAATTAGAAATGAAAATCTAAATTAAAACAAGCTTGTTTACATGTGATTCGTTGAGTTTCTTAAACATTTCGGGTACTTGAGTTGGGCTGTTGCTTCTATGAGATGAGTTGGTGCCATGTGGATCAACATGAAGATTCGAGGAGTCATAGGCATTGTAGGAGTTGCGCATTGTTCCGGATGGAGAGTGGGTCTAAAAAAATTCGTGAACGTGAAATAATATTACTTTGTCTACCGGTGGGTTGTAGATTGTACGACTGAAGGTGTCAGCAAAAGTGTTTCTCTCCTCCGGAAGTTCTTCGGAAAGGTTGATATTAGTGACAGCAGACAACAAACATCTTCTGATACTCTCTTCAACCATTGGAATGGACACCTGGTACTGAGCATTTGGATCAGTGTTTCTGAGTTCAATGTCCATTTCCGGTCTTCCACTAAAACATCCCATTAAGTAGAGTTGATTGGCAATGCAAGCCATGCGGCATTCCACCTTAAATAATTATTTTATAGCACATTTATTTTCGTATTTTTATAATGCACTAACTTCTCCTCTCAAATCCACTATCGAAGCGTCGTAATTTGAGACAATCATCCTCTCGGGAGTTCTCTGCGACGACACCAGGCGCAGTTTAACACACGGCAGATAGATATTCGAACGGACGGTCTTTAAATCAAATTAAATCACAATCATTTTTCCTTCTCCTTCGTATTTTCATAAAAGAATCGAATCTCACCAGATGGTCTCTAGGTCCGTGTTCTACTCGAACATTACTAATCTTTGGTGGTTGTAACACGTCGCTGTGATCTCCGAATCCTTCAAAAAGCACCTCACACTTTGTCTGCAATATGAGAACTCATTGACAACCACATGCTTATGAGACGTACTGGGGAAGTTACTTTCTTAGCTGCTTCATTCAGAGACTTGATCCATGCATCCATCGGGGCGGGTACTTTATGAAAGTTCGAGTAAAGCCAAGAGACTATTTCGTTCGACCATTCGATTTGTGAGCCGTGGGAAACGCCGTTTGCACCATCTTTTCTGAAAACGTGTACTTTGAACTAGACGGTCTTGAATCCCGGATTTACGCGTTGCTGATCTCAAAACATGTTCACAAAGGTGAGATGTTGAAGTATGCGCTGCTCACCTCTCTAATATTTGATCAACGAGCCCCCAGAGCTCGCACTGAATCCCGATGCTCAAGCGCGGCGGCGAGATTGAGTGCGACACAGTATCAAGATTGCACTTACCCGGCAGTCGAACCGCCGAAAGTGGAAGAAGTGTGCGACGAGTCACCGGAGGAGCCAAGATGGTTGAGGGCAAAGTAGCAGAGAACTGCGACAAGGCCCCATGAAAGGATCACCCACAGCATCTCTCCAAACAACCAACCCAAAACTGAAAATTTAAAACTCTTTAAGAGAGAACTGTGAAGAATTGTCAATTTCTTCTTGGCACAATGAAGAAAAATAAACCTTGGACACAGTTTGTGTAATAAAGAATTTTCCAGAGCACACTGCAGAACAGAATAGTGAGAACAGTGCCAATGAGCACAGCAATCGGCAAGATTAGCTGGCCATACGTTTCAAATGTCTCTGATTCAATAGCATCAGTATAAAGTTGAATAACATAGTGATAGGCATTACAGAGTCGCTCCTGAGCTTGGTTTGCACGCTGTTTGATATTCTCCAGAAGCGAATTTAATCGTTCATCTGACAGCATCTCAGACAGTGCGGCCTATGGGTAAGAGCGAGCCAATAAGTGATTTCAACCTCCGCCAAACTCAAGCTTTCAAGAGGCTACCGATGTGCAAATAAAACTATGAGATCCTTCTACACATTTGAATCTAATCACATTTTCGCTCGTCGCAACCCAACTACATCCTCAAAAATAGGGGTATCGGTGTGATGTGACTAGGAAAGCGCGAAGCAACAAAAAAAGCGTTTGTTTGTGGTCGAAGTCTCTCTTGAAGAAGGAAAGATTTGCAGAAAATCAATTGAGTCAACATATTGTTTAAAGGATGATGGGTGTCGGACGGATGAACGGAGATTTTGTGGTGCGTGGTAATACGAGACAGAAGATCACGGGATCGGACAGTATTCGTATTCGGAAACGACGACGTAACCGAATACTCTCACAATTGTTGATATTTTAATAAACTTCAGGCGTACAGAAGAATGCTGTTGTTGTTTCCTATTTCTGTATGAATGATGTCACCAACAATACAACCACAAACATTGTCGTTGACTTGCTACCACTTGAACTAGATAACTCTCAGTTACACCGAGGCACGTAAAACGCGGATGATCAGATGAAAAACGAAGAGTCAAGCAGAGGGAACCCGATGGGATGCACACACCTGGCAGCTTCAAATCATTGGCAGGTTAGTGCCGAAACAATAAATGAAGGGTGGAAGACGGGAAGGAAGGGAAAGAGAGTTTTGAGTTTGAGAGAGACACAAAGGTTAGTCGGGTTTTCATCTGAACAGAGGCCCCTGAGAGCAGTGCGGCAGCAGAAGCTCGTCGAGTGTGACGGCAAGAAGGAAGAGTTGGAGAATCGGGCGGGCGTGCGTGTGTTGTAATAGTTTGTGTTCTTCCCTGCATCTCACTTGCCAAACGTTTCGATCAGAACAACAACTCGGGACTTATTCTCACAAATATCTCTGACAAGTAAAAAATGATAGCGGAAAGAGGAAACGAAGAAAGAAACACGGCGAGGCGAGAAACCAAAGCATACATATTTATTGTTGTCCATATCATTTACAAAAGAACAGAGAAAACAGCTTCCGGTGCTTAGAAAGTTAAGAAAAATTACTGGAAACGAGGGGGATGAGAAAAGTTTGTATGACTATAAAGCTAAGTGCAAGTAAAACCCAAAAACTAGAACTTTCAATATGGAAAGCAAATTTCCAAATGGAATTCAGGCGATAGAATGAACAGAAAACACAATGGAAAGGAAGCAAAATATGAGCCAGCATTTACAATATACAACCTTTTTGCGCGTATATACGAATTTTACATATTGATTTTGGCCAAAAAATCCTTAATTCGATGTCCCTTGGCCTTGTCCGCCTTTTTTGTTCTTTTTCGCTTGCTGAAAAACTTCTGAATTGTGTTAAGACTTCTGTTGCAGTATTTGAAACTATACCTTCTTCAAATCACTGTAACGCATTTTTTGCGTAAGACCATCGAATCGCTTGTAAGTGAAGTCGACAAACTCTCCTCGTCTTCCTGGTTGCTCTTCCGGTCGGATCAGCGTTGATGTTGCTGAAATTGCGTTTTTTTGTTAAATAGCAATTGTTTTAACGTACGCCATGACAGATCCTCATCGGGAAAGTCATCAAAGTTCGAAGTGTCGTCAATGCTTTTGACGGTAACTCGGATTGGCGGTGGACGTTCGCGAATGTGATTCCAGTCGATGCGACGGAAGAATGGGCATTGCTTGATCTCGTCCAGTCCTCCGTGGTTTCCCAGACGGCGCTCCGATTCACAGCAGAATCGTTTGATAGTCTGAAATATAAAAACTCGTTAACAAGATGATTGAACACATGTTCTCGTACAGCCTTGGCCTCGATGCTGATGGGAACGTCCGACGGGAAAACGAGAGTTTGTTGCCAGTTTATGACCTTCCGATAGGTTTCTTGCGGAAGTTCAGAGCAGAATGGCGGATATCCTGCAAAGAAAAAGTTGTTAATCATTTTAAACATGAGAATGCGTACCAATGAGCATTTCGTACATAATAACTCCCAGACTCCACCAATCGCAACTTTTCGTGTATCCATTTGGCTGGAAAACTTCAGGAGCAATGTAATCCGGTGTTCCAACTGTCGAATATGCCTGCATCAATATATTTCATTTCATTTCCCAGAAAACCTTTCAATTTCTCACATATGCGCGCCGATTCCGTTTCCAAGTCTCTGCCTTTCGCTTAGATTCGAAGGGTTTCGATATGAAATCCGGTGGAAGAGTGGACGGCCAGTTGCGATAGTGATCAGTACGGTGGAACTTCTTCAGGCCGGTACATAAACCAAAATCCGACAGCTTCACGTGACCCTGAAAGAAATGAAACGTTTTGGAGGTACAAACAAAAGTTTTTGAAACTAGCTAATACTAAACAGTGTCGTGATATCTTTTGAATGAACAGGAAATAAGAATACCTTTGCATCAAGTAGCAAGTTATCCGGTTTGATATCACGATGAATGAAACCGAGGTTATGGATGAACTGAATGGCAAGAGCTGCTTCGGCAATGTAGAACTGAGTTGCTTCTTCGGTAAGCGTATCTTTCTTGATCAACAATGTCATCATATCCCCTCCCGGCAAGAACTCCATCACCAAATACAAATTGGAGTAGTCTTGGAACGAGTAGTACATCTTGACGACCCAGTCGCAGTCGGCCTCCGACAATATATCTCTTTCAGCACGAACATGGGCTGTCTGTTCTTTCTCCACCATTTCACTCTTGCGAAGGATTTTCATAGCGTAAATATGTCCCGTATCGTGTTTCTGAACAAGCCGAACCTGAAAAAGGAAACATTTCAGAAGAAGTTGGGAGTGGCGGATAAGGTACCTCTCCGAACGCTCCTCTTCCGATCACTTTCAGACTTTCAAAATCGTTGACACTTAGACGAGTCCGTTTCAGTCGCAAGTAGTCTGTCTCTTTCGAGTGGTGGATCTTCCGTTTTTCCTCTTTTTCATCGTCACTCAGACCTTAAAATCTTCCGGTATTTTTATAAATATTAACTGTGTACCTCTCGCGGACATGTCCTCCTCCAACTTCTTCAATCGATTCTCTCTTTCCGAGCATTGCGTGACTCGTTTTGAATAGTACGACTCTATCGAAATTCTTGTACAACTGGCCTGAAAAATCAATATTGTGTTATTTGCCCCAAGTATTTTTAAGTGAACGCTTACTTTATCTCTAGTGTACTGCGAGATCTCCAGTTCGGGTAGCACATCACCCATTGTCGAGTCTTCCTGTAAATCGATCGATGACGTGAATGAATGCGACGGAAGAATAACGAGCGAGAGTGTGAGACAACGTTGACTTGCGCAAATATTTGGACGTCTTACTACTTACGCTATAAACCACAAAATACAAAAAATACAGGAAGAGTTAAAAATAATTATCGAATTCTGGAAGAATGACTAGCAGACCGATAGGAAATGGAAGAATGTTTTTAATTGCACCTCTCTCTGCCTTTTCACTGCGGAGAAACGGTCACAAGACAGCAACCGAGCGCATTTACGGAATTTCGACGCCGAAAGAAACGGGGATTGGATTGAAGGACAAGAAGGATGAAGATCATTTTTTGGTTCTTCGATTTTTTACAATGCTTGGTTTGAAACATTCAAAAAGTTTCATAAAGAACAAACAGAATTCTAACATCTTATAATCGATTGTGAAGAAAAAGCAACGCATATATTTTATTTAGTCAACAAAGTTTATGAAAAACTCATTTGTTGTAGAATCGGAAGAAAAGGATGAAAAAACAACTCATGATCAGAGTTAATAAAACTCATTGTGCAAACACCATGGCCCACCAAAACTGCAGACGGCGCACCACAATCGACGACAATTGGCTCGCTCACCAGCCCGACAGCAGAAAAGAAAGGGAACAGATGCGGAAAACAACCATGTGGGCGAGAGGACTGGCAAGAGGAAGAATAATAATATGATGAGTAACAAGGACTGTGCTGTACACAAAAAAAACGTAGATGCTCATCGATCGGAGACCAAATTTCATTTTTTGCTCGGTTTCTGTCTTGTTTCCGTTTTCTACCAAACAGTCGGATACCAAATTCAATGTCATCAACATTAAAAGAGAACCGAAAAGACCACCACTGCGTTAAATCGAATGATTTCTCGTATCATCTGTTGTCCGAATTGTTTTGTTTTCTCTGTGGTTGGGTAACAAAACAAACCGCTATATGAAGTCAATGACTCATTTCACTACCACTACTAGCGCTATTTCCATTTTCATTGTCTGTCGCGATTTGACCTCGGTTTCCACATAACGCCCGCACCTTGCAAACACGTTCAATACATAACACCGAATTTTCCTTAATCCCGGAATATTCAATGATTTTCAAAAGAGTTGGACAATGTTTACAACAAAAAGAAAATGAAGTCACAAAAGTGTCATTGTCGCAAGTATTCCAGTTTTCGCACTTTTTTCCGATTGCTGTGTACGTTTACTGAAGGTTTTATGTGTTGTTTTTCAAATTTCTAGAAAAAAACAAAGGCGAGGTTTTTTCTAGAGAATGGCTTGACACTTTCAGCTAAGTTCACTTTTTTTGTTCAGATAAAATACATATAATTGAAACTTTGGTAAAATATTTGACCGCAGAACAATTGAAAACTAGTTCTCCGTGTTTGCATACTTTTTCTTCGCAAGTTGCGTTGTATTACTGTTTTAATACTCATTTTTACTGTCTGAGAACTGCAAAAACTTAAATCTCCAGCTTTCTTCATATGGACAATGCGCTGAAGGAGGCGGTTGAGGACCATTTCACCGGGATAACAGCAATATTTGAAGAAAATCGAAGTATATTATCAATTCTACATCAATCAGTTATGGAAGGATCAGGATTGATGGCTCCGGTAAAAAAAGAGTACTTTTCGAAAAGTTTTACAAGTATAACTTGCAGTCAAACTACGATTTCAACGATGACAATGAAAACAATAGTGAAGAAGCGAAACACATTGCGGAAATCCAGAAGCAGAAAAAGGAAAAAGAGATTGAAATTGTGGACGAAATGGGTTAGTTGTGTCTTATAATATGTAAAAACGATGAAAACAACAATAACAGGAAGTATTGTTATTGGTGTAGAATTTTCCTATGTTTTTTTTCTCATCAAATTCCATTTATTTCAGTCGAGAAAGCCACAGTGAAGTCAATTGTCCTTTTAATGCATTCAGATGGATGGTTCGATGAAGAAGAGGACGAAGATGAAAACGGTGACGATTAGGCATATTCCCTTCTTCCTTCGTTTTAGAATTACGATTTTCCCTTATGTTACTCTACCAACGATCTTTCCAACTATTCATTTGATTTCTCCCGTCTTGCTTTACTTCCTTTCCCCTTTCCTCCATTTCTCATGTCTGTCTCAATCACCGTGCTTTTCGCTATCAACCGAATCTCTGTCATAAATTTTTGCATAATCAGCTGTGTACGGGGAAAGCAGTTATTCGGGCCTAACAGAGACCGGCAATTAATCTCATTTAGCACGCTATTTGGACAATTAATCACGGATACCAGTTCTGTTGGCCGAAAACACAAGGCATCATAAATATGATTGGCAACAACTGCCTTGGCAATGTTGGGTTGGGTTTGGGTAGAGAGTTTAAACTCATTCAGCTTTATCATCAAGATTACAAAATAAGATATTACAAAAAAGCGGCGGATAGGAAAGGTGATATTACAGCACTTCCAACCGGCTAGTTCGAGATTTGCTAATGCCAGCGTGATTGATAAAGAGTGCAAAGCCTTGATTAACTGAGACTGCAACAGGAGAAAAGTCAAGACTTGAACTGTCAAAGTTCAAGAGATTGATAAAAAAGAACATGATCTATTGGTAAGGAAATTATAAAAAATGAACTAAAACAGAATTGAGTGCGGTTAAGTGTTTGATCGCTGAATGTGATACTTGTTTTTTTAAAAATTGTCAGATGGGCTGAAACAGTTGAAGTGATAAAGAATTACGTATGATCTTGGTGTTCTGAAACAACTCCATTTAAAAAAAGAAACATATCTTGGTGTATTGAATAAATTGCACTGAAGGCTGCTTAATGTGTGTTCAGACCAAAATGAAATCATTCCTGCTAATTAGTTATGTAGTTCCTAATTCATTGTTAAGTATGATTTCGGTTCCTTGTTTCCCAGATTCTCAGATTCCCAGCCTTCCTCGGCACGGAGGCGCAATCATCACTCCTCTGCTTACATATTCCCAGATAATGAGGAAAACAATATCTATCAGCAAGCAGAGGAGGCCAGTGTGACAGATCGGCTTCGGTTTCTGAAAGATGAGAGATAAACGTTCAGAGACCGTCGGGTCATGACGTATGCCCTCCCATCTCTTATATTTCCCTCTAATTAGTCCAGTTTACAAAACTCGTCTATAAATACCAAGAGAATTGGGCCGAGAATCTTATTCGCATCATGTCTTTTCTCTTCTTCTACCTAATTAGCTTCTGTATTATCAGAGGTAAGAAAGGCTTCTGTGTGAGTTTTCTAACTGATTATTGTTATTTTGCAGATGTCTACAGTCTGTCCATTGAGAATGTCTATTCCCGGTACATCAACAAACAGTCGATAGACCAATCCGACACTTTCGGGTTTCATGTTCAAAAACCAATTGCCTACAAGGGAGATGAGCCGGTAAGTATGCATTGATCGTTCTACTCGTTTCCAATTGTCTCTCACCTGATGATTTCTAGATTTGGCCAAGAAGTTATGGATATTCAGCCGAAATGTTCTTTGACGAGAACGGAGCTGCATTTCCGGTCCGGCCACGCAAAAGACTGGGGAGTATCATTCGCCCTCTTCAAGTCGGTCCGCAATCTTATGACGATGAGGGTTATGATCAGAAAAGAGCTCTTCGTGAATTCTACAGACGATTCAAACATGCAAACTGATTCTTAATTCTTGTTAATTTTTCCTGATCTGCTAAATTTTTTCCAGCTTTAATTTATATTGTTTGACTCTGAATTGTTTTTGTTCTACGATTATGCTACAAAATAAATTTTTTTCGATAAACTTCATTTTCTTTTTTTTCTCTTCTAAGTTTGGAAAAATAACGCACCTATTTATTGAATCATTTCTAAACTTCAACTCCGTTGTATTCAGGATGAAGTGGTTGAAAAAATTTGAACAAACAGTTTTAGTTTTTTGTACTTAATTTTTGTATAGATTCGGAACTTTTTTTGAGTTTGATATATTGTTCATTTATTTATCTGCATCAACTGCCAACTGAAAAATTCTGAATAATAGATTACTTGGTTTTTTTGATGGATTGTAAAGGGAATGTTCCCAACATGATCTCTTATGACTTCGTGTAATCGAAAACAGCGGCAAAAAGTTCTGCGTACCGATCGGCGCTATTCGTTTTCTCTGTTCGATTTCTCGTCGTCCGATTTCATTGATAAGGGAGAGAGAGAACAAAAAGGCAACAGGCGCAGACAGTACGAGCACCTGACTACTATCAAACAGTTCATTCTCTTTTTAATTCTCTCCTCACAATTCTCAAAAAATAAATCCCAAAGTGCGCATTTGGCAGCAATGTTGAAGTGAGTGTTTTTTTTAAATTTTTAAGATGTTGTTTTGCTAGTGACCAGGGTCAAAGACAAACGTCCTCTGCATAGCGGAAATGTACAGTTTTTGGTTTCTAATAATCATTTCCTTTTGTTGAAATTATATTCTCTAGTGATTCAATTTTCAGCTCAACAATGACAGCAAAACAGCAAACGTTTATGAACGATATGATGCAAATGAGTGCTTCCATAATGAAGAAGGCAATACCAAAACTTGATGTTGTTGAAACGGAAGAGACCGAGTTCATTGGCTACGTATTCCGTATTCTACTTGAACTTGTAGAAGTAAAAAAGATAGTAATAATAGAAAACTAATTTGTTTTTCTTGCAGTTGTGGGCGGCAACAGGACGAAAAGACGACGATTTGCTGGAACTGAAACTGGAGTGGAAAAACAAGACATGGAATACGAAAATGGCAATGAGGTCCTACTCGTGTGATTTCATTAATACTTTTTTTCAATTTTTGCATTACAGAAATGGGGATCAGACTGGAAAGATGCAGGGTTGCAGCAGAGATGTTTCTAATACAGAGATCATGAAGTGATTTTTAGAAAATGAAAAAAAAGACATGAATATGTAATTTTCAGTTTCTCGCTGAAAGTCCCTTCCCCCAACGACACCGACCCAAAACCCAGACGAAGAATGACATCGGCCATGAAAAAGAAAGCGTTAGCTAAGGCTGCGGCGGAAGTTGCATCAACATCTTCTGAAAGTTGACAAGTTTTTATTGAATACATTCGAAATTTTTTGAACAGTTGTGTAATAGTGTAAATTCCATGAATGCATAGTTTGTCAAATCCTCGAGAATTTAAAACATCAAAATATTCAAGACGACTGTCGTCTTTATTGTTTTTCAACGGTTTACAGAAGAAAGCAGAACTTCGGTTTTTAGTTTTCTTATCCCTGTTGCTTTTTTCTCTGTTTCTCTTAACAACGAAATCAGCAAAATACGGAATTCCAAAAATTGGGATCCTCAACAAACCGGTTCATCGAGAGGTTTTTTGGCCTTTCCTTTTCCTCGCCACAGACAAACCCCGCAGATGGTGACAGATAAGAATAGAGAAACGATAACAGAGAAATAGAGAGTGTGCTGAAAAAGTAGCAGAAAAAAGTTCGTTTGATTGCGAACTTTACGTTCTCATCATTTGCAAACCGGAACTGTGAAGTTCTGTCGAGAACAAAACAGTCAGCGTTGTTTAATGTTAAAAAGCAATCCCAAAAAAGGAATTTTACAGAGAAACTGAATACACTAGTCAAATTTCTTTTGCTTGCATCGAATATAGTCCCGATTATCTATCTATCTCCGGACTACCTTCTTCATCCATCAAATGATGCAACGATTCGCCACTTGGCAAGAACACTAGACAGGGCCACGTATTGCACGGCAATTGTGTCCGTCCGTACGCGCAGCGAGCCCGGACAGCCTCCTTTTTTATCGACCGCGCACTCGCTGCCGTCGTTCTCCTTCGTCTCGTGATATATCGACTTGTTCGCCGTTTCTCACCAATACTTTACTTTTAATGAAAACATTTTTAAGACAGTGAAAAGGATTTTTTTTAATTTCAAAAAATTTGAAAAGTTTAGTATTTTGTTTTCCAAATTCTATTTCTACGCGTTGTTTTGCTTAGTGTTCCGTCTCACTGGCGAACCAACGCATATAATTAACTTTGCAGTCCTTTGTATTCCATAATAACTCTATCGATTTTCTATTCCTCTTGCGAATTTGCAAATACTTTCGTTTGTGTTCTCTACTCTGAAGTTGGTTCATTTTTTTTCTCCAGATGGTTAGCCCGAAGCCAGTGGAAACTAGCGAAACTGTTCCCGTCAAAAAAGAAAAGAAAAAGAAGGTATACCGCGGAGAAACCGTTGCCGACAGGATTATTGCCTCTGCAAAGCGATACGAACAACTTCGTCTTTTGGAGAATTCCGCTAAGAAGACCGAACCAGATGCTACAACACCTTCCCCAGCTACAGAGCAACCGACAAACACGGAAACTGTTGTCAAGTCGAAATCGAAGATGGATAACTTAACACAACGTAAGTCAACTCATATCTAGAAATGTACAGAAAACTTAAAAACGTTTCATTTTTAGCAACAAGTGAAATCGACGACTTGTCAGCGTTGGAATGGGAAACCTCGTCGGAACAGAGCGGTCTTTAAGGAGCATACACGAAACAGTTCAACATTTCAAATCTTCTTTTTTACATATTTTTATGTGTAAACATTTGTGCTCTCATCAATCTTCTTTCTCAGTTTTGCAGTGATCTCATGGAATGCCCTTGAATAAAATTGCAGCTATGCTCTACCCTAAGGTTATATAAATATAATCTGTGAAAAAAAATTTCAAAGAAAATTTCAATGTTTCACAATTATTCAAAATTTGTCAGGTGTTCATTGTGTTGTGTTTCGAAATCCTTTGGAAATCAGCCGAAAAATATATTATTTATTTATTACGACTTGCAGAGGTCGTGAAAAAAGAAAGAAAAAAAGGAAAAGGAGGAGACATAGGGGCATGAGGGGAATACAAGAAGGGGAATACATGAACATGGTAAAACAGAGATTCGGCATGGGGGCTTGTGGGATAGGGATGGTTACTTGGGAATGAGGAGGGTAGTGGTGGGGTTGGAATGCCTGAAAAATCGCTGATTCTGCGTATATCTGGTTCGGGCCCTGCTGACAAAAAAGTGGCGCCGTAGTTTAGACTTGCATTTGCCCCATGTGAAGTGAGACTTGGACCTGGTTTTTGCGTTTTCATTGATTTCAGAAAAACTAGAGGTGTTTAGGTCTATGCTCCCGGTTAGGATTTTGTGGACTAGTTTGAGATCTGTTTGATTTCTACAAGCTTGCAACGAGTCGAGGTTGTACTCTTTGTTTCTTTGGACTGCCGATTTATTGTCAGGATCTAGTATGGAAACATATTTGCCTTTTTGTCTACTTTTGAGGCATTTTGTGAAGGAATTTTGGACTGATTCAATAGCTTCTATATATTTTTTCTCAGATGGAGCGCTGATAGGTGTGCCGTATTCAAGTAAAGGGCGAACAAAAGTCTTGTACAGAAGTATCATATGCCGTGGGTTTTTGCTGCAAAATTGTTTCAGTATCTGGAAAGTCATGTATTTAGCCTTTTTGATTGATATGCGCCAGTGTTCCGAGAAATCTAGATTTGGGGAAATCATGAATCCAAGGTCACGTTTTAGTTTTTCGCGTTTTACTGTTTCGCCTGCAACGTGGTACTCAAAGATAGTTGGCCTGCTCCCAATGTCTTGTTGCTGTTGAGAGCGAGTTTTGCGTTTTCTGACCAGGCACGTACTGAATCAATTGCAGCCTTTAGGTAAGCAGGACGGGATGTTGTTAACGTAGATGCTAAAAAGTACTGGGGCTAAAACGCTGCTTTGCGGGACTCGTGCAGATCTTGGACTTGAGAGTTCTCCATTCACCTTCACTTTGAAGTTCGTGTTATGAAGAAACTCTTTTATCCGTCTTATCAGTTTTTAGGTTTATATCGGCAAGTTTACATCGCAGAGGATGGTTCCGAACCCTATCAAAGGCCTTCTGAAAATCGAAATACACACAGTCAATCTTAGACTTTGACTCGATTGCTTCGGTCCAGTCGTTAAGACACTCAAGCATACATTAGACTGTGGAGCGCTTGAGGCGGAAGCCGTGCTGATGGGCATTCCAAAATTTGATCTTTTCAAGGAAAGGGAGGAGTTGTTTCAGAATTGATCGTTCGTAGATGCGGCAAAGGTGTGATGTGAGACATATAGGCCGGAAGTTTGTGGCTGTTTTTGGCTTTGCGGTTTTTGCAGAGGTATCACGAACGAGTCGCGCCACGCAGTGGGAATTTCGCGTCTCATCATTGAAAGGTTGAAAATTTGCGCTAGGGGACTTGCGATTCGATGAGCAGTTATCTTTATGAACCGAAGAGGTACCCCATCTGAGGTTTCGCTGCATGAAGGTTTGGAAGATAGTACAGTTTCAGTAGCTCGTCGTCCCTAACGAAAATAAACTTGTGACTTGAGCTGTAACGGAAATTCAAAAGGTTTGTCATCTGCATTGATGAACTGGGCTTCGAAAGATTGTGCATGAAACTCTGTTTTCCCCTTGTCATTGATGATCATATTTCCCGTAACCGTTGCAAGCCGTACTTTAAACAGTCCAGCGCAGTCCTGCAAAAAACCTCCATCGTCCACGACGACTACACAGTCTCTCTCGTAAATCTCTCCGTCTGCAGTGAAGGGAGCAAGCGCGCTAAAAATGAGTCAGAGTCAGAGTCCGACTTGTTATTCGAAATTCTTGCCGGCCTTCCCTTTTTACTGCTCGTACCATGCCACGAACAGTCTCCACAGAAATAACAATTCGAATGTTGTTCAGAAGTCGTCGTAGAGGAGTTCCGCCCATCCTCCCGCCCCATCGTCGTTGCCTGTACATATCTAGCTCATTTCATTTCCCATTTCTCACCGCTCCTTCTCATCTCATCTCATCAGTATCTTTCAGATCGCCCATCTCAAGCCAATCCAACAATGAATCTGCTCTACATGATATTCGCTCACTTCTACCTTGCTCTCCGTCGCTGGGTCAGAAAACAACCCGAAATGTCGGAAGAAGCTCGCGAAAGTGAGAAGAAACAGTTCGGGGTGAGTGGTTGCGAAACGTCGGATTACTTATCTCTTTCAGTTCACCAAAGTTCGCTTTATAAAGACTTTCAATGAGTTCGAAAAGACGTTCAAAGCGCTGCGTAAGAGCGGTGATCAGGACAAGCTCATGATCGTCAAGATGTACAAGGCGAAGCTCGATAAGATCGTATGCTTTGCCGTCTTTGCCGAGACGCATGAGGAGATCATGGTAGGAGACCATTTCAGTATTAAAATAAAAAAGGTAACGATTTCAGGACCCATTGATAAAGCTCCACGAGCTGTCCATTCAGCTGCACCTCGAGCTCGAATTCCTAGAGTTGGCTCGAAAGCGAGACATGGATAATGCCTCCACTGCTAAAAAAGCTTAAAGTCCGTTGTGGGTCGCTTTTTTAAATTCTCTCTCTCTCTCTCTCACCCTCTCACTCTCCCCCTTTCCCTCTCTCTCTCTCTTTCTCTTTTTATCGCTATCGCTCTCATTGTATCTATTATCCATGTGTAATTCAAATCCATTCCAAATTCGTTAATAAAGGGAAACTGTACATCCTTTTCCTATGAGTTGGAAAACTGACTCCTCGACGTCGGCTTGTGTTTTGTGACTTTGCCTTTGCCTTTGGGGCTAAGCTTCAGGGACTTAAGTTCTGTTGTTTTCTAAGAGTTTTCAAATCAACCCGTCATCGTACTGTAACGGTTTTTAGGCCAACTTTCAGGCTAAACTCTAGCGTATGATGATCTTCTTATTAAGGGTTGGGCGGCTGACTCCTCTTCAACTCGTCGACGGCCTGTGAATAACATCGTACTTGTTTTTCTTAGTGGAAGAAAGACTGTTCGTGGCATGGTACGGCTAGTCGGCGAGATTTTCGAATAACAAGTCGTACTTTGACACTACACGCGGGGAGATTTACGAGAGCGCTGTGTAGTCCTCGTGGACGAAGGGATTTCTTTGCTGAATTGGATTGAACTGTTCGAAGTATGTACGGGCGGTCGGGGAATATTTGGAATTACAGGGTCTGACTTTCATTCTGAGTCACTCGGGATACCATCTGCAAGGGAGGATAACTGAGAATTGAGTCGGGGGAGATTTACGAAAGCGCGTCGTTGTGAAGTTTTGGAGTAAAAAATTAATTTTCTAGTTTTTCTATCCTGAAACATCACCGAAAGTCAATTAATCTACATTTTTCGAACAGATCTATATAATAAAATTAGTCAAATAAGTGAGAAATGCCGTCTGTAAGCGTGCTCTATTATAATAAAAATGTGTACAAACGCGAAAATCGTTGAAGGTGGTGCGTCCCTTGAATGGACATTCAGGGTAATTTTGTGGGCCGAGTGGACACGAAAGGAGAAAATAGCAGGAGCGTGCGGTCAGATCCCCAAGACTGGAATAAAAGAGCTGTCAACTACTTTTTGAACACTCTCCTTGGCACCCAACTTCTCCTGGTCACTTTTTACACTAGTAGTCGCGATTTTCACGTGACCCATTTCTAAAAACCATCAATCTGAAATGGAATTTTGAAGTGTCAAAATTTTTTGATGATGTCGCTAAACTAAAAAATGCCCACCTACATGGTGTATAGTTGTTTCATTCGGTGGGCCCTAAGCTAGCAAGTTTTCTGCTCGGCTTCCTGTCATGCCACCAAGAATTGGTTCTTTTTGCGATTATTCTTCAATCCAGATTTCAAAATTCATATATGTACATGTATACTTGTTCCGGAAGTTGTACACTTCTCTTATTCATTTTTTCTAAATATGAAGTTAGTAGTTTGAAGTCAACTACCAATGTTTGCGACTAAACGGATGTTGCCTCTAAAAATATTTGGATGCTCATCATAAACCGACCCCTAGACGCTTCTTGAGAATTCCGAACCCAAATCCGAATGCTACGTAGGAAAAGTTTATACGGATAGGTCAATGGAGCTATTGGCCATAGACTGAGTGGTGGTCAGCTGCAGGGTCCACAAAACGGAAGAGCATAAAAGGCGCACCTCTGTGTGGAGGAAAGGCGAAGGCCCGTGCGGTCATCAATTCTTTTGGCTGCCCACTTACCCGAACTATACTTTTTTGACCCAAATACCACATTGTGTGTTATCTGCGCGTTAATCATGCTCAATCGGGCACTTTGTTATTCAAGTCATTTACTTGAAGTACAACGTCCTCTTTTCTATATTTACTTGTTACATTTTTGTATATTTTGTGCTAGAGGCCAATTATTTTTGTGAAGCCGTTTTTTTTCCGGTTTTCCGTATTATGAAGCTCTTTCGAAACACAATCCAGTCACTCTACCGTCTTCCGTGCTTTGTTCTATAAACTTGTTCTGCACGGGAAAGAACTCGACAAGATTGATGGAAAATGATCGGAAACGGAGGTTGCGACGGCTCTCGTCCAGCCGTGTGTTTTCTTGTTTCAACCTCACCGACTATAGTTACTGACGCATTCCAAAAGGGTTATTACTGCCAATGTAATGGACACTGCTCCCAATTGTTCCAATGTGCACTTTAATCGCTCCATATACTTTTCCTGTCCTATTTCCTCCCCCCATCATGTTAGATTTGTGCTCCTTGTACACATTCTTCTATTTGTGGCCATTTTTTCCCATCTTATGGATTGAACCTTGAAGATTCTGCAATAATTTTTCGTTTTTAGATCCCCACCCTAAGAGGTCACTACTGTTGGATGAGTGCGACATTCTGATGTTGTCCGCTCACGATCACACATGTAACCAGTTCCAGTCTTTCCATGCTGACCGTCTTTCTATATTTGGTCATTTTTCCAACTTTCACTTTTTCGCAGTTTTTATCTTATGATGGTGGGTTTCCTAGAGGGTGAAAAGTTTCAAATTCTGATTTTGTTTAGCAATTCGAATGAGGGTACCAGGACGTTGTATGCAGGGTGACTTTGATTGCGGGTTAGGTCAGTGTGTTCCGATTTCCCAGTTCCGAGACGGAAAGCCTGATTGTATTGATGGTAGCGATGAATGTAAGTGATATTGAATTTTAATATGAACGTCACTCTGAATTTGAATTTCAGGGTGTTTCATTGGTCAAGTTAGTTGTGGTCCAGTGTATTGTGCAGATTACAAAGATGCTTTACCTTGCATTGTCTATCCAAAATGTGACGGCTCTTCAAAACAGCTTCCATGGTGTACTGCATCAAGTGAGTCAAACATTTTCTTTTTTTGTGTCATTTTCTTTTTTCAGAAGAAAAACTATGCGCTGACAAAAAATCATTCCCTTGTAAAGGTTATGGAGAATGTGTCTTGTGGGAATGGTTGCTAGACGGGAAGAAAGATTGCATTGATGGCAGCGACGAAGGTCAGTCTTACTTGTACCCGTTTGTGTTGTACCTAAGTTTAAATTTCAGATGAGAACTATGTCATGCCACTGGAGCATGCTTACCGCTGTGCCAGAAACCAAACAGGTCTCTATTTACCAAAACCAATTTCTCCACCACCAGAGGATCATCCATCTTTGTATGTAGAGGGTTGCTCATTTTGTCCGAACAACGGGAAGGTGCCAGCCGGACCACTTCCGACTGATCCAGTTGTAGATCACACTACACCCAGATATCCATTTGGTTCTTTCAAGCCCCCTGAAAACACCCAAGAAACTTTTGGTGGCACTTCCGATGAAGAAAAACAAGGCGAATTTTTCCCTGCGGGGGTGGAAATCTCAAGAGTCACTCAACCCCAAACACCGGAAACACAACAACCAAACGAACCCATCGGAGACTTTTTTCCTACTTTCTCCACAAATGTTCCGCCAACAGAAAGCAGTACCCAGTCTCACACTTTCCGAGTCATCACCATTCCATCCATTGGCCGTACTCAATTTCCCAAAGCACCACTCATTTTTCCAATGCGACCCGATTTGCCGCCCATCACAGCGCCTTCGCCTCTAAACAACTGGCCCATTCCAATTGTGACCAGCACACCGGAATCACATCCTCAAGGCTCACTTCCGCCGATTACCTACCCCCACGGCCAGGAGAGTTCCGAAAAGATTCCACCAATCAGACCTGGAATTATAATAAGTCGGCCATTAACTTCTGTTGCACCGTCAGAATATGAAATGGGAGGAATGCCACCTGGAATAGATCCGTTTGAAAGCTCAAATTTTCCAACGGTAGCTATGCCAGACCTAGTCGCAACAACGTTGCCACCACTAGCGGGATTTCGTCCTATTACGCGGCTTGTTGATAATGGCTATGGAAGTTCCGAATACGGAGGAGAAACTGCAGAAGAAAAGTACGGAATTCAGAAACCAAGCGTTGACACATTGGTTCCACTACTACCAGGACACATTCTGCCGAATGTTCCCACAAGAAAACCTCTGACAATTCCAAGTTATTTCACGTTTTCTACAACTTCATTATATCCTTCGTTCCCCTCTCCACATCATGTGACGCACAAGCCAGATTATGTTGGGATGCCAACTTTGATACCAGACTCGGAAATCGATAAATACGTTCAAACAGTGGTTCCACCATCTTCTGTTTCGCAATTACCGGACATCCACTCAGTAGCACCTGGCGACAGACAGACATCTCCCCCGCAAGGTTTTATAGAAGAAACAACACCTTCTCCGGACAATCATGGCGCTCGACAAACAGAAATTCCGACAGAGAACTCACTACCGGAAACCACCACTTTTCCAAATCCAAAAACTACTTCTTTCAAGAACATTATTCATGTCGGTCCAAATGGAATTATCGAAGATCAAGATAAAACGGGGCATGGAGAACATACTGAAAAACCCGATGACACCGAAGGTCAAGTGGTCACAGGAACGGACAAAATTATACACATTGGTGGTTCAACGGCGCCCAATTCTGAGACTTTCACATCAAGTAGCACATTTGCTCCACCTACTACTGCACAAAGTTCAACATCAGAAACCACTTCGCAAGCAACATCTGTCGGAGATCCACAAATCGACAGTTGTATTCGAAAAATGCTTGACGGTAGTCTGGAACAGTCGCCTGTTTGTGACTGTCCAAATGGACAATTCAGAAGTACCCCTGATGGGAATTGTGAAGGTAGTGAACACAGTTTAGAAAATATTTGAAAATTGTATGTTTACAGAAACTCTCTCGTTGATGAACGTAAAAGTGAATATCAACACTATTTGCAACTCCGGCCGTTTATCACAGCCAGAGAAATTGAGAATCCTTCATAAAAAGGTAGCAATCTTTCCTATCAGTTTCACGCTGCAGATATTTCAGATCGGCATGCTATACCAATCTTGTATGCACCCGTCAGCGCAAGGTTCCTCAATTGTTGCTACAATCCGATGTGATGACTGCAGTCTGTCAGATATTAATCGAGTTATAACAACAAGGTCGTTTGGAGAACCAGGAAATTTGAATGTAACCACTGAAGGTACGAAGCAAAACAAAATTCCAAAAATTAAGCTTTTTTAGGTTTTGGAAGCAGTCTGTGTAGTGATTCTGACTATAACCATTGTCACGTATACTCAGATTGTATAGTAGACAAAGAAGGATTAAGATACTCGTGTCGGTGCAAAAAAGGAACAACGGATTCATCAAATGGTTATGGTAGACAATGCGATGGTTTTCCGGAGGAATCAGAGTAAGAGAAACATTCTCGAACTTTGAAACAACCTTTTTTTAGTTGCATCATGGTGTTCGGTATTTGTCTTATAGTATGGCTACTGTTCCTCCTAGGAGCTTTCATGTTATCACTACTTTCCTGCATTGCTTGTTACACCCTTTGCCGACAACGATGCTGCCGTCAGATTGCTATCCACCCAATGAACGCTGATGGTTTGCAAACTGTGGTATAAATTCCAGATTTTTCTTCAATATTTCTAATTTTGCTGTTACAGGTGATCGGTCCCAAAGCTGCGCAGAGTATGGATGCAAACAAAGAGAAAATGCCACACATGAAGGCTATTTTTGCTGAAAGTTTGAAGCACAGCGCGAAAGGTTCTACGTCAGTTGCAAGCGCGTTTGCTCTGGCGGACTTCCGTCGGAAGAAGGTTTCAAGGCCCCCGGAAATGAGCCAGGTTACGGAAGAAGTCAATGAGGTTCACATTATTTTTTGTCCTTTTTTTTAAAGTTTATTTTAGAACACAACGGTCCCTATTCCGGTGTCAGAATCACTTCCAAAAATCAGTAGCCTTGCTAAAATCTCAACTCATACAGCAAACTCTGAGCCTCCTACTCCTGTAGGTGTTATCGAAACGCCCATACTTGAAAAGGTATGTTTACACTTGAGCTGAAGATATTTGATTGCGAAATGTCTATTTTTGAAGAACTCGAGCTCTGTGTCTCTCGTTTCGGTTAACGACAATGCCCCGCAGCTTCCCAGCTTGCCGTTACCCCTTCCGGTGCCGATCACAACGAGCGCATCAACAACCAATTTAGAGGAGAAAGGGGAAAAAGAGAAGGAGCGGGAAGGGGGACCTGGTCCTCAGGAACAACAAGTAGAAGACCAAAAATGTTTTCGGGTAAAAGAAAAGAGAATTTTGAAGGTGGCGGAAACGGAACGACCAGCCTCGTCGCATTCAATTGGTGTGCAGCCGACCATTTGGGAAACGTATCGTGTACTCGGACAGCAATACTCAAAAACTGATTTGACGGGTAATTGAAATCAGATGGTTTATCCAAAAAAAAACTGTCCTATTTTAGAAAGGAAATCTAGTGTGGATTCGCTAGAAAAAATGTTTGAAGCTCGATTAGCGGAAACTGCAAGAACCACGCGAACGATTCCAACAGTCAGAACTGACAAATCAGACAGTTCAGCCATAATGTTCACGGTGAAGCCTCAAAAAGATGAAACAGAGTAAGCACACTTAAAAAAAAGAGTTTATATATTTGAGATGTTTGCTTAGAAAGCCACCTGCAATAGTCGAATCAAAGGAGCTACTAGATGTTGAACAGAAGCCGCCAGAGGTGACTAAAGAGGCTGTAGAAGAAATCCAGAAGAATGTAGAGGACGCAAACGAAAACACATTGTAAGAGCCACTTAACATATTGATAGAAAAAGTGGACATTTTACAGGAAAGAAACGGATTCAAAGTTGGCAGATATGATAGGAGTGACCTCATTCCATACATCACGAGCAGTTTCTCCATCGAGACCAGATTCGGCAAAAGAAAGAACGGCGATCGACGCTCTTCTCAAAGATTCAGACACGTCGTCTCTGGAAAAATCTTTGGAAGCTGCATTGCTCATTGAAATGGCAAGACGTGGCATTGAACTTCCTCTATCTCCCAGAACACCCGTCCCCACATCCGATGAACTTGAGAAAGTTGTGGCTCAAAAGAACATTCCTTTTGAGACGGATGATTCTGATGTGATACCAGTCAAGCCAAAACCAGAATCCCCGAAAAAAGGGCCAGAGAGTCGAAAATCGTCGGCCAAATCTATTGCGTCATCAAGAAAGTCGAAAATTCCGAGCGTGTCACCATCTCGTGTGGGTAGTGCCAAACAACGGTCCCAAATTGATGAACAGGATATTGAGCCGGACATGTTTGTTCCACAGGGTTCCAGAGCAATTCATGCAAAGAAAAACATATTGAGACGCAGTGGTGCTGGCGAATTAGTGCCGTCGACAGATGAGAGTGATCCTGAAATTGCATTCTTCAAAAGGCTCGAAAAAATCAAAAAAGAGGCTGCTGATAGACATACACCATTCCATCCTGGCAGAAAATACTCCAGGAGGCGGAAACCAGAAAGAACACTCTCTAGTATATCCGAGAAGAGTGCAGAAATTGCGGCGGAAGCTGCTCTTGAATATCCAGTGGACACTTCCATTTCTTGCCCGCCAACAACAAGGTACCGTACAACCAAATTTCAAAAAACCGGAAATTATCACTGTTTTCAGATCATTCCTGGAACCAAGAGGTCCCCCTATTCGTCGGTTTGTCATCAAACGGAAAGTGATAGAGGCAACCGAGGAAACATCGGATGTTGACCTTCCGAAATTGAAACCTGCAAAGCCTATCCATCCAATTGTCAGCTCTCCCGAAATCCCCGATGTTACATTCCAACGCTCTATGGAAAACTTGCACAAAACGGAAATGGATTCCAAGCCCGAAACCCTCGTGTCCTCGCGTCTCGGTTCGGCGAAAAAGAGTAGCCTAATGAAAAAGAAACCAAGCAAGGTTTGAAAAGCATTCAAGTGAATCCGAATAATGAGCATTATCTTCAGGCCGGAGCCATTGGACCGTCTTCCAGTGTACAGAGTAGTCGTCACAGTAGTAAGTTTGGCTCGAAATCAACGACTCCGAGAAATGGAGATGACACACCCTTGTCGCACACTTCTCGAAGCACGCGGCATTCTGTAATCAGTCGGAAAATAGCAGTCAGAAGACACGAACTGAAGGCAGTCTCTGGTTCTGCTCACGATCTCTCACGTACCAGTCCAGTTAGACCATCTGCCACCCACACAATCAGAGGTGGGTCGTTGAAAAACATCATAGTTAAACAGAAAATGATGCGATAGGAAAAAAAACCAAAATATTTGAACTGAACAACAAAACGAAATATTGTTACAGGTGCCAAGTCGGTCGAAGATCTGTCAAAACGACGGCCTCATTGGGACATTAGTCCGTATCGAGATACACCTGGACCATCAACATTCCTACCTCCAATCACACCTTCGAGGAGTATTCGAACAGCAGTCAACTCTCCGCAGCCTAGACATCGTCGAAGTGACAGTCACTTCTCCATGACTTCCTTACCCCTTATTGCCCATTCTCCAACTTCTTTCTGGAGTTCTCCTCATTTTAATCCTTCTCAAGATTCCAGGAAGCCACCGAAAGAAGATTTGTGGTGGAATCCAAACAAACGCTTGTGACTGACCTGAATTTATATATATATATTCTGATTTTGTTGTTTTCAAATTTTATTTGGACTTCCCGTTCTCAACCCAATATTTTGCTTTCAAAACTGACTAACGTCTTTCATAAAAAAAGGAACCCCCAAAATTGTCTTTCTCATTTAAAAATTCAGGAAGTTTTTCATCAAAGAAACGTTTCTCCGGCACGTAATCGTCTAACCGAATTTCTTTCCGAAGCCCATTGTCTTTTTGCAGCCCAGTGAAAGATTTAGTCACAAAAAGCGTGTAATGAACATACTTGTGAAGTTCATCCCCTCATACTATTTTCACCATCGTCCTGCATACAACGTCCTTTTTCACATTTCTGTAAACTGTTTCCTTATTTACTCACAATTAAAAAAATAAATTTGAAACTGCGAAACATGAAGCCACATTACACAGACATCATTTTTTGACGTATTGAACACCTCTTCTAGATGTGAAAATTTTAGTCATTAGTTTTGTTTTTTTCAAAGCCAAAAAAAAGTTTCTTAGTTTTTCATAAACTCTATCAAGAATTTGCTTACATGCATCTTGGCCTTGAAAACAGACAGATTTCTCTATAACTACAGATGATATCATTTTGAGGAGGCGGCAAGCGACCTCTCGACTCCGAAACACTAAGCCAGGCTGATACGATTCATGGACTTTTCTGCGATCTTTATCTGGTTCGCTCCTGACATCGTCACCTGTCTGAGAACTTTCACAATCCCTTGATCTATATTTGGCTCCATGTCTTTCATCCAGCTGCTGCTGTAAACCGATCAACCAAACCAATCCTTGGTCAACATTTTCCCATTCGTACAGCTGATAAATTTAACAGGTTCATTAAGTTAGTAGGATTGAGAGTGACCAAGACAGCAAGAAGGGAAGGGGGAAGGGTAATGGCGACAAGTGGAAGAAAAATATAAATTTATGAGGGAAGGGGGCCAGAGGACGATGTTGTTGTTGTTTTGTGTGTTGGTGAAAGTTGCTGAAATGCGACACATCCTCATCAATTGAGATCTCCATTTCTCACTTTGACGGCAGAAGTTTGTTCGATCTCACAGTGCCGGTTGGTGGTCGATAGGTTGGATAGCAAATGTTGGGTGTACAAGAAGTTGAAGTTTGATTACGATTAGTAATAGGGTCATCAGTTTGAGGCGGCATCTAAACATCTTAAATAAACTTAAGGCTAAGCATTTAACGTTTTCCGAGCCCTTACCGTTCTTGGCATTAACAAGTCGGTCACGGAGCCAGGACATGCTGACGCAGTCTGAATTGGCGATCAGCGCATCGTCTTCGATAGCCCGGAGAACAGATTCCATCATCTGGACTTCTCGCGCTTTCTGTAAACATCATTGTTGTGTCCCTTCAATTTTTTCATTAAGTTTGTTTGCTTACCGCGGCGTTTTCCATCATTGGCGGCATTTGGTCAACCATTGGATGACCTCCGGATCTCTTGAGCATGATGCCACGGCAAGCCGGAGCGAAAGAGAACTTTCTGTAATGAGAAGACTCACTGTTGTTTGCCATCTGAATGTGGTTAAGGTGGGATACATACCTGCAGTCCAGGGTGTAGTAGAGGGGCACAAGGGCCAGAAGGATCATGAGAAGAGGGGTGAAACGCGCCATTCTTCAAGGGTCGAGGCGAGCGTGATGAAGAGTGAGGCTTTCTGCTCCGATAGCCCCTTTTATCTGCTAACTTTTTGCTCAAGCCCCGCCCACTTATTTTCAGTGGCTCTCGCAGCTGAACAATTTTAGCGCCTCCCCTTTTTGTGACGGGGGTTGACGGGAGTGTATGGTCAGAGCCTTCTGATTTTAAGGGAAACTTAGTCAAGTGAACTGACGTTTGTATTGTTTATGAATTGGAGAAAAGATTTTCGTTGTCGTCGTAGCAACATGATCATACTGAAACAAACTTATTATGCATGTGATAAAAATCAAAAATAGATGGGTACTACAGAAATCTAGAGCTCGATCAAACTAGAACCAATTCTAAAAAAACGGAGAAAAGTGCGATGAAAAAAGGGAAAATTAGAGAAAACGACTTGGAATTTGTTTGGAATAGTACTGATCTCACAATCTGAAAAGTGTTATCGGCGTCATAGTTTGTTCGAATGCGTAGTATTTGTTTTCTGTTTCCCGCCTTTGTTCGTTATCAAGATTTGTCATCTCACAAATCTTCTGACATCCTCCGCTCATCCACATTCTACTACTCCTGCCTTTACAAACTACTGTTTACTTTTCCCTTTCATAGATCCTTCTTAAAACTGATTCATAATTCACGTCGTTCATATGAGGAATGAAAAATGGAATTGAATAGTAATCCGTAGTTTTCATCTCTTCATCTTTCAGTGGGTTATTGAGAACAACAGCACACAATGCCCTCGTGCTCTTTTCTACCTATTCTTGGATATGTGCATATTAAACTTTCTTTTTGCATTAATTAGATTGGAAAGGAAAAAGGGAAATTAAAATGAGTTTTTTTGCTCTCGCTCATCTTTTCGCAGAACTCGCATGAGGTCCGTAATGCGCTAATGTGTTTTGCGCCTCAGGGTCAAACATGGTGCAAAACTTGCATTTTTTATCAGCTCTGCTTTGTAGCTTATTGAAACTTCCGCAACTCTGGAAGACTCTCTCAGGGATTGTTTGTAGGGTCACATGCATGTCATTGGGAATCAGATTAGGTTGGATGACTAGCGACAACCTACATGACTTTTGCGTAGTAAACGCATTAAGGGAAGCTTCTAGATGAGGAGTGTCCGAATCGCCGCGGGCAACTTGTCGTTTGATTACACTTGACAGTTTTCTATGACAGACTAGAGAAAACTTTATTAAGCACGTATGTACATCAAAACAAGCGGAGTGACTCTTGTCCTTTATCCTGACACTTCTGATCTTAGTTACAACAGTGGGCTGTCCACTTTTCCTGGATGCATTTTGAACCGGTTGGACAGAAACTGAAATTCGAATAAAATCGAAGGATCACTATGACGAAAGATATGCAAATTCTTTTGTTAACCGTCTAAAGTTTCAACTGTTGAATACTTGAAATACTAACTTATGAGAGCAGCTGCGCCCGATCAACGGAGTCTTTCCAAACCACTGGTCTATCTGCACAGTCTTCCCTTTGGCACACTCCGGGGAATGTTCTTTGTTCCACTGGCCTAAAAAGAGATCAACTGGAAAATGATTAGAAGGAAGAGGAAAGGACAAGAAGGGCAAAGTCGAAGCGAAGCGTGAAATTGCGATAGTTTTTCAGGTTGCGAAACTCATGTATAGTAGACAACGTGACGCACGTTACATTTTTAGTAACAAATTTAGCTAAGCGTGAGCTTCGCAAGACATCATCTCGGACAGCAGACGTCATTTATACCTTGAATAGCCTTGTCACAACAGAAGCCAACAGTTCCGCCAACCACGCACTCTGTTCCCTCTTTGCATCCACGATCTCCAGGAGAAAAGCAAATTCCTTTAGCATCAGTGTTTCCTCCGCAAGAAAATTGGTCGGCTGAAAGCGGAAAAAAGTCTAGAGATCTCACAAAACATCCGATCAATTTTGGTAATGATCTCTGTAGTACTTTAAGGCATTTTTTCATACTCTTAAAGGGAAAAATTTGATTGTCGGCAGTAACACCTGCGTGGGTGACATTTACCTGGTTTACACGACTCCAGACATTGATCTTGAGACTCAAACGAATTATTTCCTTCATTGCAACCCAAGAACTTATACGGGTAGCAAAATGAAAGTTTTGAGTCGTAGAACCACTGAAATCAGAAAAAACAGCTGTGAAAGGCCGAGTTGGAGACTGACTTTAGTAGAAGTCTTGTTGGCAGAGCATGCAGTTCCAAATTTCAGTTCGGAAGTGCACTGGAATTGGGAAACGGTGGAAATGACCAGTTGAGAAATCAATAGGACAAATAGAAACATTTTGGTTGGAGTAAGTAATAAAAGACGACGGCGGCACACTCTGACTTTCCAACTGCCAACCTGTTTTGCCGTTTTATAGACGAAAACAAACCGACCAAGTTGAGATTTGACCATAGACGCCGTTGCAAGTTTAAAGTGACCCCTATGAGACCTTATCTGCGTGGTCTACTTCTTACGTTTTCTCATTCCATTTTCTTTGTTCTCAACTTCAATTTTTTGAACTGTTTCGGAATGAAAAAATTGAAATCAGAAGAATTTGCCGCCCACCCAACCCATTTACTGCACTTTCTGACTCATCAGACTGACACAGAACGTTTTATCGAACAGACAATGACGACGAAGCGAGAAGAAGATGCAATTTCCGGTGGAACTGAGTTAATTACAAAAAATAGCAGACAGCGGATGTCGTGAATGAGATAATTATGTGGCTTTGTTCTGTTGATCGAGACCCAGTGGGTACGCGAATTGTGCCGGCCAACCTTGGAGAAATGCTTGGAGGTTTGAAACTTGTTGAGATGGTGGCAGAAATGGAGACGGGGTTCTGGTGTCTGTCTTCATTACAAGTCCTTTCCGTATCGGAGAGTTGCATCTAAAATTTTGAAATTCCATTATGCCAGAAGATCTTAGAACCTTCTCTTTTTAGTTCTTCTGTTCTGAAACCAAGTTTTGACTTGACACTCAGTGAGATCGATTATTTGTGCCAATTCACTTCGGCGATCTTTGCAGATGTATTCATTCTTTGCAAATTCCAATTCAAGAAGTGTGACCTTAACAAAGAATAAAAAATTGACTGGAATAATTGAAAATGTCAAGGTGAAAAATTTAAAACTTCACCTGTTCAGGCGTGAAGGTAGTCCGTTTAGTTGGTCGGTTGCTTCTTTTTGGTGGCGGTTTGATGTTTGGGGTTCGGTCGGAAGCCATCTAGAAACTATTCGGGAGAGAAAACAGAAGGGAAACTTACATTTAGTTTTCCAGTGTGCCAAGGAACAAAGTCGAATGCTATTTGATTGGCAGTACCGTTCTAAAGCAAAACAAACGGAATCAAAAGTGAACATCAATGAAACTCACAGCGTTCGACGTCATTGTCAACAGGATCTGAATACGGAGGATTGCACAAATGAGGGAATGGTGGAGCAGAAAGCAATTGGCAGATTAATTGAAGACAACGACTTTATGACTTTTCAGGATGAGAGATACATCGAAAAGAGCTGTGTAATTAGCACCATACTCGTTGCATCTTGAAAACACGTCGTTAATTGGAGCCAACAGTCGTCGAAAGAAACGAGCAATACCCGATCGGACAATTATATAATACGACCATAAACTGAATGACTTGGACGGGATAAACTGAGCCCGCGACGATTATATGTTATGAGGGTTGTACTTTCCGCAAACTGCTATCCTTTAAGTGTTTTCCTATAATGTTCTATACAACTTATTCGTTTAGGGAAGCGGGATCATACAAATCCTCCTGCATCGAAAAAAGTCAAACTTAGACTCAGTCATTTAGAGGGACGGCTGAAATGGAAATGATGTCCTTGGGTTCAAGCTTCTCATTTTTCTTTGGCACAGTTAGTCACCAATCGTTGTCATCTGATTGGAAGAAACATTAAGAGATTTGAG
Source organism: Caenorhabditis sp. 39 LS-2015 (assembly GCA_900536345.3). Classification (NCBI taxonomy): domain Eukaryota; kingdom Metazoa; phylum Nematoda; class Chromadorea; order Rhabditida; family Rhabditidae; genus Caenorhabditis; species Caenorhabditis waitukubuli. The sequence continues at coordinate 75,383 of LR574695.1, forward strand.
ATTCAGCACACTGATTTATGACAAATTTCAAGAAAGTGTTGTATTACTCATAAATGAGTGGAAGAAAGGATTTGCAGAGGATAAAACGAGCAGGTAATGACTGAAACTAGACAGATGCTAGCTTGGAAAAGACAAAAAGAAGGGTTGAAAAATGCAAGAATGATACAATATATAAATTTGAGATCCAAAGTTTGGGTTGCATTAAAATTGGAAAACATGACAATTTGCATTCAGGAGTAGATGAAAAACTTAATTTTCAAGTAAATTGTGATTGAAGGTGGAAAAATCACATGATGGTACAGCTGTTCTTGACAGAATCTATCAGCGACGACTTTTGATTTCTGATTGCCGGTGGAGCAGATTCCGTCTCCCACCATGGACGTGGACGCTCTCCTTTGACTTTGACATCAATGTCGTCTTCATCCTCGTCGTCATCAACATTCATCATGTTGAATGGCTCCAACCCTCTCTGAAAATTGTTCAAAGTATAATAACAAATTAAGATTTAAAGAATGAGTTCAATCGTTCTCTGATAACTTACATTCTGATAACTGAGCTTGCGAATGTCCTCAACAGCCAAGCCACGTCTCGAAGTGCCGCAGACAGTTTGACGAACATTGCCACTGGTACGGGGACGACGGTCTTCCTCATCAAAACTCACAGCGCGTCTGATAGGAATCTTCTTATCCTCCGGAACGTACTCCTCATCGTCAGACCAAGTGAAGTCCTCATCACTGTCATCTTCCTCCTCTTTTTTCTTTTCAAAGATCGATTTTTTGCTACGCTTAGAGTTTCGAATCTTCTTGTTTGCAAATGTGCTGAGTGGGCTTAGACCAGTAGATGGTTGGGTTAGAGTGACAAAGTTCAAGTCTTGCTCAGTAAGCACCCGTTTCACTTGAGAAACATCATCCTTGTCGAGCAGTGTCTCCGTTTCTAAAGACAAAACTCGTACAAGAAAAAACAATTAATGCACTTACTTCGTTTCCGACTCACAGCACCCGGCGAAGTTGTCCACTGACCGCGGAGAAAGTCGCTCTCCTCGAGCTTTGGCAGAGGTCTTCTTCTTGACAAAACACGGTTGACATGAGCAGACACATCGGCACTGATCATGTTGCGGAGACGATCGCGGTTCCGCTGCCAGAATCCGCGGCTGCAAGCAAGAATATTTAGTGAAATAGTTCGGTGACAGGTGAAATTCTCAAACTCACTCGAACACCAAAGATTTCTGTTTGAAGCTTTCTTTACGCAGAGTGTCTCTGAGTTTCTTGGCGTTTTCGATGGCATCAACAATCTCTTTGTACCAGTTTGCAACGTCTCCCAACGGGTCAGCCGTAAAGTCAATTCCCACATCACCGCAACGAATCTAAAATCAATCTCCGTGAATTTCAATGAGATTTGGGCGACTCACGAAGATGCTTCCGCAAACTTCATCATACTGCACTGTGCAGTAACGAAGAGAAAGAATTGCAGAAGGCTCGTACTTGCACAGTGGCATCACACTGATCCGTTTGATACCGTAGAGAAGAATGTCGTTAAACAGAAACACGACGGTTTCTTGGTAATTTGAAGTTCCGTTGAGTTCCCGTTTATAGAGCATTCCTTCTTTCAACAAAACACGGCCAGGCTCGAGAATGTGACCATCAAGGCCGAAATTCAATTGAATATCAAGGAGGCGCTCTCCGTTTTCGTGGGCAGTCATACACGCTTGAATCTGCTCAGAGAGTCCCTGCAGTCCGGTGAGAGCTTCTAAAAACAATTTGTGTTCTTAAACTAGGAATAGAGAAAAGGAAACTCACTGAACAAACTGGTAATGTCATCTTGTGCAGTGCTATAGTGCATCAGATTTTGGATGAGCAGAATGTAGCGCGGAATTCTCTGCACTGGCATAATGAGATACGCCTGAAGGTTCTTCCCTTCGCATTTCGGGTCTTCTTCAATTCTGGCGAGAGCTCTTCGGAAGTCGTTGCGAGCCATCAATTTCTGGAGAAAATTCAGTTTTCACCAGCCTGAGACATTTTAAACGTACAGCGAAAACTTTGAGAGCATTTGGATAGTGGGAAGCGTAGCTAGTGTATAACTTCAGAAACGGAATGAGTTTGGTGAACACCTCAGCAACAGGAATCTTCCGAAGAGAGTCAAGGAGTATCTGGTGAGTCTTGCAGATGGCCGAAATCTCTCCAAACACTGTTCGCAGATGTTTTTTTGACTTTGGACATGACAGCGCGAGTTGTGTGAAGAAGACCTGTATATACATCATTATTATCTCGAAACTATCGTTTGCCTGACCTCATCCGCTACCGTCAACGACATAACGTACGACCTTTCAGTGTCATAGATCTCTTGCAAGATTTTGATTTTCTCTCTCGGTTCGTTTGGATAAAGGGACTCCATGTCAAATTTTATGAAACTCTTGGTTCTATATGTAAAATAGTCATCCATCCCTTGAGCCATGCTTCCGTATAGTGATTCTTCTTTGAAACCATAGTAGTTGAATTCTCTAGCGGCATTCATTGCCTGAAAGAAAAAAAGAAATTCGAAGAAAAAAGATAAAATCAATGAGGCAATGTTGTGCAAACAGACGGGGAAAGGATAAAAGAAAAGAAACTAAACTGAAGAAAGAGAAAGAGAAAGATAAACCAAACCAATAAACAATAACAGTGGATAAGCGTGTTATTCTTGACGGGATGTACCACTATCCTGTTCGAATTCGCGGGCGTTCCAGTGGAGCGCATATGCACGTGCCGGGCGGGCCCTCTGGCCTTGCCGCTCATTGTAGGGGTTGGCTATGCACGTCCTTTGAGGGTCGCGCGTAGGGAGGAGGGGAGGAATGAGGCAAGGACGACCACGCAAAAGACAAATGACAGAGTGGCGTGCAGTAGCCCTCTGTCCGTACAGATGCAATGCGAACCATTGCCGGCAAAGACATCCGACGAGTAGTTTCTTCTTATAGGTCGTGTACACAATGCGTTCTGGGTCAATGAAAACGGACTCTTCAAGCGGATTGCTTCTTGGGGAACAAAAATGAAAAGGAAATTAGTTTTAGAGGCTTCGCCACGAGGTGTGCTCAAGACATGTGAAGCACAACTCATCAAATATTTTAGCAGTCACATGTTTGCAATCGAAACACAGATGATATCAGTGATAATAGTTTTGTGAAACAATACACCTGATGCAGATAGAAGAACAAAGACCAAAAAAGCGAAATGTACAGTTGGACACAACGCTGTCCGCGTAACGATTTCCCGCAGCAACCAAGAAAAACACGATCTATTGAACACTGACTCTCAGCTGAGAAGAGGAAGCAGGCGAAGGAAACGAGGTTTTGATGGCGCTGAAATGAAAACAAGAACGAGAACTGGCAAAGATTGGGAAAGCAACCACAAGATGTGAGATTTGATTTTAGCCATCAGGATAAACCGAGTAACAACGGATTTTAGCATTTCATATGAACCACAGTTATTATTGAAATAATACTCTTTTATAAGCCTTGTTTGCGTAGGGGTGGTCGTCTTAAATTTGATACTGATTTCATTCGAGCTCTCTAATGATGTTTATACTAGGAACTGAATGCGGAAAACTGATTGGAGAACCGGTAATTCTGAAATGGGAATCACGGAACACAAACCACCATTTTTCTTATCTTTCCTAAAAGGTATTTTTATTTTTTGCTCACATCAGCACAATTTCCACGTCATAAAGTCACCACCCGAATAGCTTGTTCTCTTCTTTCTGTGTTCAACCCGAGTATGCAGTATCTACCATTTGCCAACGTGTATGCCTTAGGCGTTCAACTCCAATGTTTGTTCACAAAGCGAGAGATGATGCATAGAGAGGTCAAGAAAAGTGTTTGCCAGGTAGATGCTCTACTCGTTTTGCGTGTGCTGCTAGCCACGGCAATGCATCGGTCAGCTGCGATTTCAATTTATCAGTTGGCGGTGCGGTCCCGGCGAGTGTTTCAATCGTTGCGCTCTTTTCCTGCAAAATGCCGCCCTGTTGCTTCCTGCCAGTTTAAAGTTTTATTATCCACTCATTCATCCAGAAAATTAGTCTTTGTCAAGATTTATTCACGCCGCCAATCTGACACAATCTTTCCCTGATTGAATTTCAAAGAAAAGCTTGCCAAGCAAATTGATTATTTTCGTCAAATTCCCATTAAATTGCACACAGACAGTTTCAATCATTCGCGCGAATCGAGAATGTTGTCTCTCTTTCTCTACCTCTCTACTATCACTAGTATCTTACTCAAGCCTCTTCAAATACTATTTTTGCTTATCTGGTACCGGCTGCAAAATTTAGAAAATCCATATGTGCAACACTTTCTTGTTCTCGCTTTGATAATTATTTCGAAAACTTATATTTTGCACGAATTCATTGTGATACCATTGCGATTTTTTGGCATTGATATCTTAACACATACTTTTATAACTTTTTCAGATCTTCCGTTGTTGCTGACTGTTATTCCTCCGAACGACTTTGAATGGCAACCGAACGAGACGGTGGCGGATGCCTCCGGGTAGCCGTCTCGATATTCTCCATATACTACTGGTTATCCGCTCTTGGACATGTCTTCCTTGGACTTTGGATGCTCTTGGACCCAAAACGAAACTATATTCTGGATCTGGTCCATTTTTCAGAAAATGATCCACTTCTGGTAAGAGTTTTCATCTATTTTTTAACAATCTTTGGCTGTTCGAAAAACTGAGTTGATATGGTGTTTTGCAGAAAGCATCGGCATATGTGTCGCTCGTAGTTGGATGTGCTCAACTTCTCGTCGGATTCCTTGGACTCTGTGGAGCAGTCAACAGAAACCGATTTCTGTTGTTTATGGTGCGTTCATTTTTTCTTTACTTTTTCTATTTTTTGATATTTTTTGTTTTCAGTTCAGCATTTTTCTCATTTGCACTTTCTGCGCCGACGTGTCCATGGGAACTCTCACATTGGTATACAAAGACAAGGTAAGCAGTTTTGCTATGCGGCTTTTGTGAAACGTTGTGTTTGTGTCCACAGTTTTTATGTTACAATCAATAGGTCAGCACAACAGCTGTAGTGAATAAAATTCTCCGCTTTAGGGTTATAAAATGGGAAACAGCTGGTTTTTATTTTTCTTTTTTATGTGGTTTGAAACCGTCATGAATTTACAGTTTTCTAACAATTACATGGAGGTTTATTTGAAAAATCTAACATTCAACCGGTATTCGCGTGATCGTTGGGTTCTGCCTTTGATGGATACTATCCAGTTCTATGTGAGTGCTTTTTGAAAATTGTGCTTCGCGTCATTTGTTCAACCCGTCCATTGTCACCGCGTTCAAAAAGTGTTTCTAGTACCGAGTACCGTTTCAGTTCCAACAAATTAAAAGCTAATGTTCAGATATATTCTGTCAAAGAAAATATACGTGAAATTGTGAAATCTAAATATGGTGTCATGACGGATGAGCCAGAAAACAGGAGGGTTACTGAATTCATCGATAAACTTCAGTTTTATGTAAGAACTTTTAAATGTGTTCCTCTTTCAAAAAAACTCCGCGCAGGAAAAATGCTGTGGGTCCCTTGGTCCATCGGATTACATCGGCAGCCGCTGGTCGCAATCCGGAAACTTGGACTCGGAAGAAATGGAAGCACCGCTATTTCCAGTATCATGTTGTACACAGATAATGGGCGCTTCGGCGTTAAACCCGCTCGCTAAAAGTTATGCTCGTTGTCAGCAATTTGGTGCCAACAGACAGTGGAGATACTCGTTGGTGAGGGGTCGAGTGCAGAGTGTGTGTTGATTGATTTGCCCCCCGACTTTTGATGTAATAGTCGTCGGTGAAATGTTCGAAGTTCGCCTGCTTTCCGACTAATGAGTGTTGGCGCGTGTGTGCAGCAAATGTGTGACAATGGATGGTTGATGATGGTGTCACCTTTAACCGAGTGTTGAAAATGAATGAGTGTTTAGCATCAATGTTGTGGAGGAGAAGGGCCAATGGACTACAAGGACTCGTTTTGGTATATCACGAACACTCTCCGCGGAACACGATCATTTGTGCCACCGTCTTGTTGCAAACAAGCACAGATTGGAAGAGCATGGGCCCCCGTTCCCATCGATCCAATGTGCATAACATACGGTTACACCTCAACTGCATTTGAATCTTCTGTAAACAATGTTGTGAGTGAAGTGACACATAACAAAGAAGATTGTGGTTTTTTGCTGTGCCATTTTGAGTTTTGTTGAGAAATCTTTTCGCTCTTCAGGGATGCAGTGACAGACTTCAATCGTGGTTTAATGAACAAATCTGGATTTTTGTTGGCTTTGGATTCGGATCTGCTCTGACAATGGTAAGGAAATCTGCTATCTTTGACTGAGTCTTGCCTTGCTTTTTCTTTTTCAGATGTTCGGTCTCTGCTTGTCATGTCTCTTGATTTCCCGCATCCGAATCTACCACGTCATCAGAGACGACTACTAAAACATTTTTAGAAAACATTTCAAACAGGGTACAATTGCATCTTCTATATTCTTTCAGTTTACATTTCTTTATCCTCTGTATCTCTAGAAATACTTTGCCCCCTTCCACGTAATTCTCAAAAACCCCCTTTTTGTTCTCTTGCCCACGTTTTTTGTCAATTCTTCTACACCTGTGTTTTCAGTGCTTTTTTTTCATGCTATTCAATCAAATTCCGTGTCTATCATAAAGAAGTTTATTGCAAGCACTGAAAAGCGTGATAGCACTCTGAAAGTGAAGATACCATGCCATGATTTTGTAGAGCGCAAGAATATACAGGTAAGATAGTTGACGATTTCAAATTTAAAAAGTTAATATAAAATAGATAATTGAGAACATATGGGGTGATTAGAATTTCCATGCGGGTCGTTTCTCGGAGGAGCTGTCTTTTTTCGTTCGGCTGAAAAGCGGCCGAGACGGAGAGCTGCGCTCCATTCGTTTTTCTGCGTCGGACGGCGACAACAGGTTTCTGGTTGAGGTAGATGGCGTCGTTTCCAAGTTCTCCAAGTTTGGCGATTTTGACTTTGCTGGACTGCGGTCCCGAAGTCTGGTGAGAATTGATGGGGATTTTGATCGAGATGGAGATTTTTCTCGGGCGATTCTGGAAGCAAGTTGTATTTGAAACGTGTTTGCTGACATGACAACGTACTCTTTAGCTGCTTCCTTTGCTGCTTTTTCAGCTTTCTCTTTCTCCTTTTCTGCCTTTTTTTCGGCTTCTTTTCTAGTACGTTTTTCACTGGCTTCCTCGCGTTTGTCTTTCATTTGGCTCACAAAGTTTTGAAAAACACCATGAGAAGTGATGCTCTGAAAGAATCCTTTTAATTTATATCCTAGATTCTTATATTTTACCATTCGTTTTTTCGAATGTGTTTCGGAACTTGATTCTTCAGTCAATCGTTCTTGGAGCTGTTGAATCAATTCGTTTTTTCTCTAAGATCCATCAAAACTAAAGGTAACTTTTTAAATTGTCATACCTGCAGAGCACTTTCCAAATCGTCAACTCGTTCCTTCCAATCATTTTCACTCTCCTGGTCAATGACATGTGCATTGAAGATAGTACCAACTTCTGCTTCGATTCTCGACTGCTCCGCTTTCTCAGCCTCCAATTGTTCTTTCTCGTATCTCAGTTCCTCAAGTAGGTTTTCCCGTTTCTTAATCTCCTTCTCCGTATGCTTCTTTTGCTCATTCATCTGCTCGTGGAGGCGAAAGAGTTCAGTGTTTCTCGACTCCAGCTTCTCTGTCATTTCAGCAAGAGCAACTTCCTTTTCATTCATCTTTTCTTGAATAGAGTTATCAAAGAGAACTACAGTTGTCTCCTCGTTGAGTTGTTGAGTCTGAAAAGACAAGTGTTTACAGTTTTAACATTGTGTGTAGTTTTTACCAACTCGTCAAGTTTCGAGCGCATATCATTCAATTCAACTTCTCTTTCTTTCAAACAATCCTCCAACTCCCCGATTCTTTCTGTCTTGTTGCCTACTTCCTTATCTTTCTTTTGAATAGTCTCTTTGTATTTCTTGAGCTCTTCTTCATGTTCCTCCTTGATTGAAGCAAGTTTCGTTTCGGAAGTGGTCGCTTGAGTGGTATTAGTCCTGGAAATCCAAAAAGTCAATGATATATTGATAAGGAACTTACTCTTGAAGTTGTGCAGTTTTTGCGGTAATCTGCTTCACTTCATCGTTCTTTTTTGCCAATTCCTCTTTAATATTACCTACTTGTTCAAGCATGTCGTCAACTCTGAAAATGAGAGTTCTATAAGATAGTCGATTAATGATAAAACCTTTGTTGAAGTTTTTCAATCTGATCGTTCTTTGTGATGCTGTCACTCTCCAACTGAGCAATGGTCTTCTCCAGTTCATCTGCTTTTTCCATTCCCATGCTTTGTGTAGCAACCTTTTCAGAAAGCTGAGCAACTTTTTTCTCCAACTTTTCAATGTCTTTGTTCTTGTTTTCAATTTCTTCTATTAGTTCTTGATTATCGTTCGCCGCATCCAATTTGATAGCAATGGCATGTCTCGACTGTTCAAGTTGGTTTAGAAGAGTTGTGTTTTGAGCCTCTAGCTCTTTGATCTTCTGAGACTTCTCATTGCCATACTCTCTCTCGTTTTCGAAGGCACTCTTGAATTGATCAATCTGCAAATAACTTACTTACCAAAGCTGTCTGACTGAAATACCTCAGCTTGAAGAACGCGAACAGTCTCCGAATGAGTCTCCTTGGTCTCCTCGAGCTCCTTCTGGGTGTTCTCTTGCAACAATCGGTTCCTATCTTCAGTGTGAGTCAGTTCCTGCTCGAGTTGTTTTCGGAGAGTCATAATCTCAGCATCTGAAAAATGCTCTTCATTTCACCTGTTTCTTTGCTCTCTTTACCTTTTCCGCTGATTCTCTCGCGGTATTCCTCAAGAGTGCGTGTGAGCTGTGTTGTGTCCTCAACAATCTTTGCAAGCTGTTCCGTAATATCATCTTGCTCTTCGTCTTCAATTTTCTGCGTCAGAACTCTGATTTCAGCGGCCAGGATGCTCTTCTCAGTTCTGAGGGCTTGGATTTCAATTTGAGCCGACTCTCTGAGTTCATCTTTGTCAAGACGAGCAGATTCTTCCAGCTCTTCTTTGAGACTTGTGTACTGTTCTTCAAGTTCATTCAATTTGCAACTGAACTCTTTTTTCATTGCATGCTCTCTCATTTCCGCTTGCTGACGTTCTTTCAGCAAAAGACTTTCATAGTGTTCCTTTGTAGTTTCCTTTTCTTTGGTGACACTGTCAAGTACCTGAAACGATGATACTCATTAATATGTTTTAAACCTTGCTGCTCACCGCTTCAAGTGCATCAACTTGAGAAAACTGCAACTGGGTCTGAGTTTCACTCTGACTCTGAAGGTTGTCTCGCTCTTTTTCCAAGAATTCAACCTTATTTTTCAGAGCTTTCACTTCTATCTGAAGATCGGAAATCACCGACTCGAGCTTTTCTTTGGCAGCTTCTACAACAGTTAGCAATCCTGAAACAAAAACAGTTCCTGAAGAACTCTAACTGTTTTCCTACTAGCTTTCCGTCTTAATTCTTCTTCTTGCTGTTGAAATTTTGCTTTGCATTCGGAAAACTCAGAAGTGACTTCAGTCAACCGACGGATGTTGTCATTGGTTTCGGTTTTCACCTGATCCAACTGAAAGACACATAAAAAGTGTGCGAAACATAATCTTAAAATATACCTCTTTGGTTATAGCCTGCACTTCCTTCTCTTTGTTCTGCAGTTTCTTTTCGAGCGCAGTGACTTCATGTTTGCAAGAGACCAAATCTTCTTTGCTTCTTTTTGACTGTAGCTGCAGTTCTTGAAGACGATCATGAAACTCATCCTGTCTTGCAAGAAGTTCTTCTTTTAATGCTTCTTCGTGATCTCGCAATGCTTCAAGTTCCTTGGTATACAGCATTTTGGCAGCCGTCAGTTCTGTTTCATAAAGAGATTGAGCTCTGCGCAGTTTCATCTCAAACGTTTCTCCAAGTCGTTCTTTTTCAGCACGCAATGATTTTCGCTCTTCTTCGAGGCGTTGAATTTCCAGAATGTACCTAAAACATAATTATTTTTGTTAATGTCAAACTAGTCAAGTTCACTTTTGTTCCAAATTAAGCAGTTGAGTGTCAGAGAACCGTTGTTCCAATACTTGAATTTCTTTTTGGTGTTCTTTCCGCAACTTCTCAAGGGCTTGTTCTTTCTCTCGCTCAAACTTATCTTGCAAAGCTTGGAAACTTTTCATTCTTGCTTCAAAATCCTTTTTAGCTCCCAACACTTCCTCTGACAGTGCAATTATTTTGCCCGAGTACTCTGCTTCCAACTTTCTTTCTCTCTCCGCTACTCGTTCTCTAAAATAATACATTTTTCGATGAAGTTTAATTGAAACCATGACTACCTATATTCACTAAAAGTGCCCATAACATTGTACTTTTGCTTTTCATACTCTGCAACAGTTTCTTCTAATGTCTGAATTTTGCGTTTCAACTCTGTTTCTCGCACAGCTGGTTGTGCTGAAATTTCGAATTTCATAACTTTGTGACGCAATGTGTCGCTTACGTGAATTGTTCCTAGAAGTATTCCTAGATGACTCTCTCGCAACGTGGGCGAGTTTAAACACTGATAATAATGTGGATGAGTTATCGATGTCATGCTTGGAGCTGGCTCGTGAATGTTGACTAATGGGAGAAATTGGTGAAGGTGACAATGGTCCGCTGGGTTGTCGTCGAAGAACTGGAGATGGAGGTGCTGGACCGACTGTTGGTGTTCGAACATTTCCAGAAAGACAACTAAGTTGGTGAGCTGGTGGAGGTGCCGGCCAAGCAGCTATTTCCGGGTGAGATTGCCTGACAAACGGCCTAGTGATACCTACGGCGGGCTCTCTGAAAAATGATCCAAAAGGTTAAGCTGATTCAAACGTTTTCAAAGTATCATGTTACGAGAGAGTTAGTAACTTACTGAGTGCCGTGAGGTCGTGGTGATCTGCTCATTCTTCTGGGTGATCGATTCCCTGTAGGAGAGACGGATCGCAAACCTCCATCAAACTCTTCGGATAATAGACCCAACTGGGAAAATGAATAAATCAACGGGATAAAAAGTTACATTACTTACTCTTTCGCGAAGTCTTTCTGACATTGGAAAAGGGCTGAAAACAGCCCTCCGACTTTGATAAACTTATGATTATGTTGTTGTTATGCGCGCTGAAACAAATAAATAAATTCATTATTCATAGAGGAACATTAAAAAAAAATGAAGTTCGTATGGTAATTTTCAATAGTATTGAAAAAGTAGTAAAACGACAAGAAATCGTCACAATCTTTTATCATGCTCGATTAGAATTTATTTTACAAAATTCTTTCTAGAACATGATTAAGCTTGTCAAAAAAACGTACAGAGCCTAAAGATTTGAAATAATAAAAAGGAGGTGATTCACAAAGATATAGAAGAGACTGGGCATCGAATGAGCAACTGTTCGGAGTGCGAGAGAGCGGGAGAAGCCAACTGTCGCGCCTTGTAGCCGACATGATACTACTTGACGGTGGCGGGTACGAATGGACGTTGTGCTGCTCACAGAGAAACACCCACTGCGATATCAGATAATGAGTACGCACACTCTTAGTGCACAAATGATACGTTGACAAGACGTCGGATGTCACGATGCCGGGCGATATGTACGGCGGCACACCGGCGATGTGTACTGCACGAGACCATAGTAATGATCGGAGCAGTTGGAGCAGGTTAATGACCAACCGAACGGAAAATTAGTATATCGGCCTGTGAACATCGATTTCCGGTTAAAAACTTTTAAACCGTTGTATCGATCAAATCGGGAAAAATGAATAACACTTAATAGATCCGGTGAATTGGCTGAAGATGAAAACTTAGAAAAACACACACGAATCGTTTATAAATTGAATTTTCTTCGCACACAGTCTGTGACAGAAAATAATCTGCAAAAGCAAAACAAGAAGACAACGGTTCGGTTCATCTGACATTTATTTTTAAAGCCATTGTACCATAATGACACGTTCAAAGAATTCTCGAGTATTTCGAGAATATGTGAGGGAAACCGTAAAAACACCGAAAAAGTAATGTAATAAGGCAACTAGTTAGACTAGAGAAAACTAATGAATGCTTCTTCGTACTCGTCGCATTTTGTATCACCAGTTTCAAATAATGTGCTAAGGAAATCCATGTCAGCGAGGAAAACATTTGACCATTCGACAAGAATCACTTCGTAAATCAGAATTCGAGAGAAGCAAAGCACGTGGTTTTTCTGCAAGGTTAACATTTTAAGAGAATTTTTCAAATTTGGAAATACCGCTTTGAAAACCGCGATTCGACTCGCAATGAACTGTTTCGCTTTGTTCACAGTCCCCTCATCGACGGAAACCGGATGTTCCAATTCGTAGTTTGCCAAATCGTCCAAATACTTCTTTTGCATTGGATCTAAAAGAACATTGGTCTGTTTTGGCAACTGGATAGTTTACACGAACCGTTCGAACTAGGCACCCGTCCATATCGATTCAGAATATCGATTCTCTGCTGCATCTTAGTCTTCACATTGTGCATGACGTGTGGAGGTATTGGCGGCATAGGCAGAGGAGAAACAGTCACCGAGGTCACAATTACTTTCTCTTTAGCAGTTTTATTCTCTGAAAAGTAAAATATTTATTTCCTATTTCAGAAAAATTGTTCTCACTCTTTTTTTTCTTTGTTGAAAAAGCATCTGAGCCGTTTGAACCATTTCCTTGCTGCAAATCGAGAACTTTGAGTTGCTGCTGCTTCTCTTGGAACGCCGCCTCCAGGACATCATCATCCGTTTCTAGTTGTTTTGCTTTCGCAGCAGCTTGCTGCTTTTTCTCTTTCTTCGTTAGTTTCACAACGCTTTGCACTTCTTTATCCTCCGGCAAGTTGGAGTTTGCTGCTGCACTTTCATTCACAATTTTTGGAGCAATCTGACAAGTCTTTTCAGTTTTTGGCGGGTTGCGAACACGGCATTGCTCCGTCATCAACTGGGAAAGAGTCGGTCCACGTTTCTTGTTTGAAACTACTTTCCATTGGTCTTCAACAACCTCTTTCTTGATTTCAACTGACCGAGTCACAGCGAGATCCGCTTCTGGCTCGGGAGTCTCCACAGAAGACGACGACTCAACACGAATGCTTTCCGAATCTAGCGAATCGGCATCTGCTTCAGCATTTTCCACAGTTGTTTGATCCTCTGGAAGTGTATATTCGAAAATATATGAACCCGATCTCAGTTCCTGCGGTTCTTCTCCATTCTGGTCTGCGCCATGGTGACTAGCATCATCACGACCTCTATTGTGATAGTTTTCCTCAATCGGAAGTGCATCTTGTTCCTCTTCTTGATTTTCGTTTCCTTCATACTCATCTTCCTCATAGTAATCATCATACTCCTCCTCATAGTCATCATCCTCATCGTATTCATCTTCATTGTGCTGCGTAGTTCCATTTTCATCCTCGTTCGCTTGAATAGTCTCGTCTTGCGAATTTAGCTCGTTAACCTCTTCAATCTCCTCAAAGTTCGAAACTGGCCGATACTCATCGCTCTGAATGAAAAAGCATAACTCTATTGAAAACTTGATAAAAACTAACAATAACTGAGCTTCTGGAGTATGTAGAACACCCAGATGATGAGTTGGACATCCCAGAAGAGAGTGGAACCAGAACCTTCTGTGTCACAATCACTTGCTGGTATGCTCTTCCCGAAGGATCGTAGATAACTTGTTGGTAGTTATAATGCTGGTTCGGAGTTTGATTCTGCATTGGCACAGCCATCGGAGCATAACCAGAAGATTGAGCACAAGTGGGAACTGGTACCAATGGTTGCGGACTCGGCACAGACGTATTCATGACTGTCGGCATGATCATCATGTTTGGCGGAGGAACTCGTGGATTAAACGGAACTGAAGCCATTTGTTGTGGGGTATTATATGGCTGCGTCAAGTATTGTGGAGTATTTGTTCCTTGGTCATATGCATTCCAGGTATACGTTGGCATTGGTTGTTGCACTTGCTGGAATTAAGAAAAAGTATATCAATAACTTCTGTTTTTCCAATATAGTCGTAATTTTTTGCTTTTTTGCATGTCACTCAAGAAACAAACAGAATTTCGGGGACACAAGTGGTTCTCATCACGTGAGGACTTAATTGAAAAAGGCAGCAAAGAAATGTCTCTTTCAACTTCTTTCCAATCATCAAAAAAAGAAACCATTCCTCTAAAATAATGTGGCCGAGTGTTACACACTTTTTGAAAAGAGAACAAATCGATAAAAACGTACTTGATAAGAAGCGTCTATGCTGCTGACCAAATTGGATCCATTGTAGTACTGCTGGTTTTGCGGCGATGCTTTGTACTGCTGCTCTGTTGGTGCAGAATATGAATTCAGATTCTGTTGGTTCATCAACTGAAATTCCCAATTAGTTGCAATTTGTTTCGAAACGGATTATAAGTTACCTTCTCAACATCCGGCGAATTGAGAAGTGTCTCGTTTTCAAAGTTCCACAACAAAAGAGGATCTTCAGAAAAAAACGATTGTTCGGCCAGATCTTTGAACCGGGGGTGCAGGTGATGAAAGTTGTTGTAGGTGAATATAATCTGAAAAATGGATTTGAAAGGGATCAATTAAATGAAAAACAACTCACTTTTTCTAATTGAGATCTTCTCTGGATACATTTCGATATGAAGTTCAAGTCACGTTCTTGCTGGCCCCTCATATTGTCACCCGTCCAGTGGGACCCTGTTTGATGCATGTTGACTGCAAACGAAAACGTCAGATTGAGAGTGAATACAAATGAGAGCGAAAAATGGATATACGCGACCAGAGGCGGCGTTGAAAGAATTGACAACGTGTTTGAGAATTATTGAGGTTCTTTTTAAAGTGAAGGCACGCAATGCATTAAAAAATGTTGGAGCGAATAACGTTTTTGGAAAGAGCAATTTCCTGAAAGGAAAAAAATGGAAGCAAAGCTCTCAATTTCAGCTCGCTTTGTTTGTAATACTCGGGTTACGCGGTCTTTTGGGTTCTGTTACCGTTAGTACGATTAGTCAGTGTACGCCTCTCATTGTGATAATCCTTTTGAGAAGACGCGTAAAATGAACCAATCCAAATATATAAACGGCAGGGCCAAATGTTGGGGAAGGTCAGACGTTAATTACTCACGAAGGGGAAAAGAAAAGGGAACTGAACTGAACTGAACTGGTTGGACAGATAACCAAAATTTGCATTCTTATTTGCCACGCCACTTGGGAAATGGAGAGATGCAATGGATTACGATGGTTTGTGAAATTGGCTAATTCTCGTGAGAAATTGCAATGAGTCACGAAAACGAAAAAAAAATGAAAACAGGTGGCGAGTGTGTGGGACGAGAGGACAGGGTCGTTCAAAAGGGCAAACGGGCGGACTGAAGGGGTCCGTAGTCCCGGCGCTCACACACAACCCCCCCCCCCCCCCCACACACACACACACACACACACACACATACATACATAGCACTCGTTCTGCGCGCACACACGGCCAACGACAGGCCAGCCGCACACTGACGACACTCACCCCACCACACCCTCACACTCACACACAACTGCATCCAGAGTGGACTGCTGCAGCAGATGATTTTCGACGCTCTGGTCTAACAATAGGGGCCCCCGGCTGGTCGTGTGCCACTGTGCCAGAACATGTGTTGAGGGTCCTCACCGGCAATCCTAACCATCCAACGGTCGGATCCGATGGCGCACCTGGCTTTGTTGTTACAAGGTCATTGAAAACACTGCACTTGTCGATTCTTTCTGGCGAAGCGAACATTGCGTGTTTCCATGCATCGAATCGAACACGCCTCGTTATTTCCTAACAAAGGAAGACATTGTTGTACTAGGACAGAAAAGGATGCAGAGACAACGGTTGATACACCGTTTATGTGATAATCATCTATCTCTTCCTTCACTTTCTTTCAAATTGTAGCAAAAAATAGGCCCAAAAGGAGAGAATGAAGAAACTGCCACTAATCAAGTGGATGTGTGTTGAAGAGAGAATTCAAGAAATCGAAAAAGTGAAGAAGTTTCTTGGTCGCTTTATGAAACATGTGGGACAGAAACGAATCGAATGAAATATGAAAAAATGGAATGGGAATGGAAAGAGAAAAATGATTGATATTCTCCGGACAACGTTGACTTGAGAATATGAAACATGAAGAGAATTTTATATTAAAAACTGCTTGAAGAAAGATGACTAACAAATAATAAGGGTGACAAGTCGAATTGAAATTGAAGTCAGCCGGCAGAAAAATATGAGATGCAATGTTCGTAAAGGAGAGCGAGTCGTAAAAAAAGGAACAGAAAACGACGAAATTGTTGGTATCAAACACAAAGCATAAGAAAGAGAAGGGGGACAATGGTGCGTGCAGTAAAGCTGTGAAAGATTTTGAAAAATGATTGGGTTCTGTTTTCCGGCAAAGACTAATCAAGGTCAGAACATTACAGCGGTTACACATTAAAATTGAAAGTGGCAGTTTCAAACCTTTGCATAAAAACAGAAGTTGAAGTTCTCACAGAAAACTAAGTCACATGTTGCATTTAAAACTTTCAATAAATTCTGGTTCTAAGATTTCCAAATCGTCCCAGGTTTGAAATCCGAGAAAAACAAGGCATTGCGTCCACACAAACTCTTGTCTCATAGAGATGTTGTGGTAGATTTTATACTCGAGGCTGTTTCTCTGAAATTTAAATTGATGCTGTGAGAATTTTCAGTGTTTCAAAGTAACCTTGTGATATTTCATTCTTTCAACTAGAAAAGAATACGCAGCCTCGTTCATATCTGAAAAATGTTAATAATAAACTAGAGCAGAGCGTTTGACACTGGCCTATATTTGAACCGCACCAATTGTTCAAGAAGTCTGCAACCTTTTTCTCAAATGCTCCTTTCTCTGAACAATATAAGTGAAATGAGAAATGAAGAGGCACAACTTACCACGTTGAAACAATGACTTGTCAAGCAATTTTGCTTTCCTGGCCACTAATCCTCTGACTGTTTGTTCGGAAATATCGGCGAAGAGTCGGTCCAGGACTTTTTCTTTCTCTTCAGACGGATCTGAATTATATCCAATGTTATTTCTTTTGAGAGTGTCTTCTCTTTACCTCCAAGAGCTTTCTGCAGCCATGGTTGGATAACTCCTCTCTCTCTGTCCTGCTTCACCTGATTGCGACAATCTTGAAGGACTGCCTCAGTTGCTAAATGCATTCTTTCTGTTTCTTCTATGCGTCGTTTATCTCGAGAAGAAATCACACCTTCAAGATGTTGCTCAACGGATCGAACACTTTGGTATTTGTTTGATTGATCCACCAGAGCTGCTGGTCGCTTTGCAAATTGTGCTTGAGCGTAATGAGTTTGTGGTTTGAATTGTGTTGAAGTTGGTTTGATTTCACTCTTCTGGTCTTGTATTTTCCTAAACAATGAACAAATTCGACTATAAAAAATCAAAAACGTACTTTTTATTGGCTTCTTCCATCAACTTCTTGTTCTCTGCACATAGTCGGAGCAGCATCTCATCTTCAGTCTCTTCCGGCTCCTTCTCCTTTTTCGTCTTCTTTGACGGCTTCGCCTTCTTTTCCTTCTTGTTCGTCGAAATTGTGCCAGAAGTCGCTGAGTTGTTGTTCTTCGGTGTAGACCTAAACACTCAATTCAGTATTAGTCAATGTTTCTGGTTATTACGTTTTTGTATCAGACTTTGGCTCTATTCCCGATTCAATCTTTGAACATGTGGATGAAGCTTCTGTGGAACACTTTTTATTAGTAGAAGACACAGCGCAAACATTTGCAGAAGACTTGCCAACTACATTTGCTGGTTCCGAGGAATGCGTTTGTCTGCAATTTTAGAATATGAACGGTTTCAAGACAGAGGTAATACGTCTTCGTAGTTGACTCCGCACCGTTCGTTCTGCTACTTGTCTTGGGAACATCTGCTTCGACCGATTTCCCGCTATAACTTGCCGTTTGTTTTCCACTATCTTGTCCTTTATTTGCAGGTTTGCTCGACTGTTCAACGGACATAGTCTTCTTCATAGTGATTAGGTTGACTGGAGTGGAAGCAACATTTGACGCAGTGGAAGAAGGAGCACGCCCTGTTTCAGCACTTGTCTTTGACTTATTTCCCATTTCCACCAACGGTCTCACGACAGCCTTCTTTGTGTTGTCCTGAACCTTTTTAACCGGACAGCTTGTCTTCTCTGTTATTTTATTCTGTGTATGTAGTCCAGCTGATGATTGTTGATCTCCCTGACTAGACGCAGTTCGAATCAAGTTCTGTTTTGGGACAGTCGTCGTTAACTTTGGAGCAGGACTCATTTTTTCGATATGTGGTTGTTTCGCTAGATTTTCTACTCTCGAGGGCGGTTCTTGATACTTGGGCTCCAATTTGACAACATTTGGTTCATTAGATGGAGTTAGCTGAGGCACTTTCTTCAAACTAGCTGCTTGTGCATAACTCGAATAATTGTTAATTTCCTGCTGAGGGATCGTCTCTGTGGCACTTGTATCCAAAGATTGTTGCTTTGCTAGGACCGGCATTCTCTTCTTCGCTTGGTTACGTGTAGGTGATACCTCCAGATTATGTCTTCGTTGAACGGACTCTTCCACTCCACTTCCAATCTGCTCGGACGCAATTTGCTCATTCTTCTGTGCAATTTCTCTAGTCTCTTCAATTGAATTGTTTTTTTCGTCTTGTCTGTTCGTTAGAGAAGATGAAATACAGTTTCCCTGATTTGGCTTCGGTACAGAAAGAGAAACGTGTTTCTCCGTCGCTGTTACATTTGCTTTGGTAACGGAGTCAACTGTTTGAGCATTAAATTGTGGCACCGGGGCTGGAGGTTCAACCGTGGCAGACACAGACACGATCGGTGCAGGCGGACGATCTTCTGGAAACTCTTCAACATCAGAAGGACCCATTTCTGCAGACGCTGACGGGTTGCTGTTTGGTGGCGTCAGGAACCGCTGTAAGATGTTCTATTTGTCTATCAAGAATATTTTTTTGCTCACCTCTGCATCAGCAACTCGTTCTTCTCTTTGCTCCTCTCTTCGTTCTCTCTGTTTCTGTTTCAATTTTGCTTTTTTGAATTGCAAGTTGCCTTGTGTACGAGTCTGAATAAAAACGTGTTAACATGTGAACTGTTCAAAAATTTTCTTGCCCTGTGTTGATATGAGAAACGTCGATAAAAACGATTGAAGTAACCCAGGCGTGGCCGATTTGAAGAAACAGTAAAATTGTGTCTATTGCTTGGTTTCAGTTTCCCGTTTTGAAAACTAGGCGTTACTGCATTTGAGGCACGAAGAAGAGCTGCTGGTTGATGTGAAAACAACGGTCCAATCGGAAAACCTCCAGGTCCCATTTGCCAATACTGTTGACCATATTGTGCTTGCAACTGCATATTGTGGGCCAACTGTTGATTTGTCATTTGGACGTTTGCTGCAGGTAGCGGGTATCCAAATGGACTAGGAAACGGAGTAAAGACACCCGTCAAGCCAAATGGATGGAGTGGTGGAAGATGTCCAATTGCAGGTGCCTGAAAACATCAATTTTTATGTTTTAGGTAAAAAATATCACCTGCTGCTGTAGACCAATGTTGTTCTGATTTTCGTTGGGAACTGGCGGAGGAGTAGTATGATTTCCAGCCAGAATTTGACCATTTTGATTGTTTTCTTGATTATTAGCTCTTCCAGTATCAGGCTGAGGGACTGCAGATGGTGCATTCATCTGCATTGGCATTTGTGAGGAAACATTTGCATTGGTAGCCATATTTGGAACGTATTGTTGGGTCGGTGGATACATTTGTTCTCTTGGCTGTTGTTGAAGTTGCTGATAATTTTGCGCATTTATTCTATTTCCTTCTACGTTGAATCCAGGCGGAGAACCTTGAACATGACTGTTCGATGCCTCTGGTAATGCTACCGCCGGATAATTAGCATTTGTATTCCCACGTTTATTATTGGGGTTTTGCATTGGGGAACTCTCAAAATGGGGAGGAGGGCCATAAGGATGAGTATTTCCTTGCTGCTGATATTGAGCATTCGAGTTCGGCATCATGTTATAATCATTCTGCGCGACCAGCGCATTTGAATGGCGAGGATCTCCGGTTTGTGGATACTGTTGACTGTTGTTAACAGCCGGTCCGTATCCTTGGGCTTGCCAGTGTTCTTGAACACCTTGAGTTCCTCGAGAAAAACAGTGTTGTTGGACAAGTGGTGGTGGAGGTTTGGTGAAATCAGGAACATAAGAATGAATCCCATGCTGAGTGTTGTTTCCGGGACCTGGTTGATAGTCGTGATGAGGATCGGCTATTGGCATCTGCTGCTGATTGGAAACATTTGAACTTCGGATCACATTGGGAGCAGGAAATTGATATTCCTGTGGCGGAATTAGTCCTGCTTGGCTTGAGCCTGATGAATAGTTTCCAGAAAAATTAAAATTATTTGGCTGATGTCGATTTTGTGCAACTTCGACAATCGCTTGATATCCGTTTTGATAATGAGCGTGTTGCGGAGCCTGAGTTTGTACTGGGTGTTCATTTCTGTGCACAATTGAATTATTATTTGATCTTGAGCCAGGCTGCGAACCAGAAGGTTGAACAAATCCTCGTACAAACTGCTGGTTTGGAGCATTCATGGGTGTCATCAAGGGAGGTATTTGATATGGAGCCTGTGACTGCCATTCATTGTGAACTTGATAAGGAACGCTCTGGCTTTGAATCGGACGTCCATCTCCATGCACCTGTGAATGTGCCACCGAAGAATTGCCGCATTGCGGAGCCAGAGAACTGTTATTCATCAAAGGCACGGGAACGATCTGGTGTTGAATTGGATGCCCATCTCCTTGCGACTGTGAGTGGGCCACCGGAACATTGCCATATTGTGGCACTTGAAAATTGTTGTTCATCGGAGGCACCTGCTGATACGGAACACCAAGGTAGCGGTTGACGCTTGAAGAATTTAGACAATTTTGAGGATTCACTTCTTGTCTGTTTCGTTGATGTTGAGATTGTTGACGAAAAGCACCATTCCTGTTGTAAGCACCGTTTGGAGCACCGTATCGATTGTTGTGGCCTCTCAATGCACCTTGATGTTGCCGTTGTTGCACATGTTGCCTGTTTGGAGGTTTGACACCAGCTCGTTGCTGATTATTCTGCAATTGTCCATCTTTTTTTTGCACCGTTGATTGTAAGTACCTGAGTTTGAATAGTTCTAATTGCTGGAGCTGTCGGTTGTTCATTCGGCATCTGTCTACCACCATCATTCTCCAAGTGAGCACCGGTACGCTGTGGAACTGGTCTGTTGTCCAGTTGATTTATTTCTGGCGGAAGAGGCGGTTGATGTGGGTGAATGTTTTGCATTTGACACTGGATATGGTAATCACGCGGGTAGATGACCTGCTCACCTACTCTCACTGGATAGGCAATCTGAAAATTGACATGATGATGACTCAGAGAATACTCAGAGAATACGTGAATTAACTTACAGCATCGCTAATAGTAACTGTTAACGCACTATCAACAATAACAGTTCCGAGATCATCAGGATTTGGCACG
Organism: Caenorhabditis sp. 39 LS-2015; assembly: GCA_900536345.3. Lineage (NCBI taxonomy): Eukaryota > Metazoa > Nematoda > Chromadorea > Rhabditida > Rhabditidae > Caenorhabditis > Caenorhabditis waitukubuli. Next base: position 96,950 of record LR574695.1, read on the forward strand.
TGCTGGAAACAATGTCAAGATTTTGAACTGAGCAGAAAAATTAAACAAAACTCACATTAGAAGTCATTCTACCGGTATCGTCGCAGCAGTTTACAAAGCGTGGAAGCGTTTACTGAAAATTTATAATGTTCCCGATTACTGTTAAGAAAATTTTCATCAAATTTGGAAAATGAACTGTAGAAAAATTTCCGAGCCCATTTGCAGCATAAAATCAAAAAAAGAAACTATGGGACGGCGTTGAATGATTGCTCATAGATTTTAGGCCCAAAAAATGATTAGCATTCAAACATTTTGGCGCGCGCTGATCGGCACGAGGTCGCAGGCAGTGTGTGTGGAAGAGGTGTTCTAGTACAGGAATGAGGAGGAAGCAGAGAAGTCAGTGTGGGCGCCTTGCGTATTGTTTCTATGCGTGCAGACATACCAGAGCCTCTGATGGATCAATAACTTAATGTCGGCTGCCGAGGTGTCTCCCATGAATGATGTAAAGGGAGCCATCACATAAAAGAAGAACTGTGTGTAATGATGGGAAAGGTTTCTAATGGAAAGAGAGCGCAGTAAAAGTTTCGAAATGAAAAGAAAAGAAGCGCACGTGACTGATTGGAACAGATGGTCCGATAATCTGTCTGTCCGGTGCATAGCAATAAACACTCTTCTTCCAAGTTTTACCGGTTTTTCTTAGAATAATGACTATCACTGTAACTTGATCCGAATATTAAGGAAAAAAAATTGAAAATCGGAAAATGGGAGACACGCCAACCGTCGGACAGTTGAACAACCCAAAAAAATTTTGTCGAATTCAAAACATTTCCTTCAGCATCAAGGTTAAAACAAGAAGCGTGGGGCATAAGAAAGAAAATGTTTGTTTTCTCAGGTAAAAAAGAAATTTATTCCTTGTTTCTCACATTTGAAAAAACAGTGAAGAAAATCTGAAACAGTATTGATTACAATTTTTTAGTAAAAAAACAATGCATGTATGTCATTTTTTCCAATTTAAAAAAAAATTCACTACTTGTAACCATCATTTTTGAATAAATATTTTTAAAGATATGATGAATGGGTTACATGGGGCATGAGAAAAAAGACTATGCAAGAACATTAAGTTGGTGATGAGTAAGAATGAAAAGTGCATATTTTTCATAAAGTTTTTTGAATTTTTTGTAAGTAAAATGTTACAAAGCTTATACGGGATGTTGCGTGGTACATGGGCAAAAGGAACAAAAATGCGCTCTCCGGCAGTAAAAAAATCAGCATTTAGCATCGCGTTTCTACTCCACTTTATCCAATTTTTATGCCAAAAAACCCGGAAAATTAGCTGAATAGAAAGTTTTGAGTTCAGAATGCGGGCCGTGAGTTGTTCCTTTGTTTTTTGAGAAATTTGTTTTCGAAACAGTGCAATGATGTTTTTTTTGTATTTTGCTGTAGCCGATCTCCATACACAGTTAGCACAAGTTTACTTTAATTTAGACCAATTTCAATACCTGCGGAAACAATTAGGCTGAGGTGGATGGGTTCATTCATTTTGTTTGTTCAATGTCTTCTTCTTACTTTTTTTTTAGAGATACTCTGCTCAAAGTGTTGATAATCAGTTGCTGACTCATAACCGTGACTAACTAATGTTCCTGAACTTTCATTGAATCATCCACCCAAATTATCTGCGAGCGAACCCCATATCGTCTATTACTTCAAATGATCTGTCAAACGGCCGCCGCAAATATCAAAACGCTAGGTACACAAACGTTGGATTTCAAAGATAGTTCAATTATTATCACACTGTTTTCGTATTCCATTCAAGTTCAAAAATGCGGAGAGCTGCCGGCTCACACATTCGAACCAATCGCCAGAAACTTGCACTGTTGCAGAGGACGAATCTAGATGACAAACGGATAGCGCCGTCTTTAAAGTTGGTTTCTCAATTTATTAAAATTCTTCCTTTTGCAAATTTCCATATTTTGTTTTTTCAGGTCCCGTCACGTAAAAAACATCCTTGAAAAACGTGCAAAAGCGCAGAAACCATTCGAGACGAACAATAACCTGACGACGGCAGTGAGCTTAGTCGTTGATCGACCTCCTGTGACTCGTCACGCTCCTCGGTAATTGCTTTCATGTTTTGCATCCACGTTGACGCCGTGATAGCATTTTCAATTCAAGTGGCTTGAAAATCAAGTCTATCACATGTTGTTTTTCAAAAATTTGCTTTTTTTCCTGTAAAAACCATTTTGATTCGGTTATCTACGTATCAATCTGCTTTGAATGGTTTTTTAAAATTAATTTTCAAACGTAATATGCATTCCAGTCTATAACATGCAACTGAGAGTTTTTAAGCATGAATTATCAACTCTCCTCGTCTGCATCTCTTTTCCCAGCACGGCGCTCATTATCTTCGTTTTTTGCGCCCTTCCGCCAAGTAGATAACAGCAAGGCACTCTGTCGGTTTTCGTGCTTCCGTAGCGCAGTAGGCAGCGCGTCAGTCTCATAATCTGAAGGTCGTGAGTTCGAGCCTCACCGGGAGCAATCTTTTTTTCTTTTGATTTTCAAACATGGATGATTCCTTTCACTGCTTAACTGAAAGATCAGCAAGCATAATCTGACAATCAGTGTCTGGTTGTATGTTTCTGATTTGCTTCCCATGTTGTTTTGTAGAGAAAAATGTGGAGAAAAATGAGAAGTGAAGAACTACGCTACAAAACAATGAAAGAAGATTACGCACACGATTGTATGCAACCAAGAAGCAGCAAGAATAACGAGAAATGGCAGCAAGAAAAGGCATACAGAAAGGAAACTGCCCCGCGAGCTAACAAGCTGTTTTTTTCTTTTTCTGATGTTTTCTTACCTCTTCTGTCATTTCCCATTTCCGAGTTCCTATCAATGTTTCGAATTGATGACAAGTATTCTTGAAAAGTAAGATTAGTTAGTCGGCAGTTGGTGGATGTCGTCAAGAAATAACTAATAAATTTACGTCAAAATTTTCCCATCGAATGAGGATGGCGTGTAGAACCGGAAGATATTTGCCCATATCTGTGCATGTGTCCTTTGACAAATGTTTTTATGATGCGATCATCTCGTCGAAAATAGGCATGGCCAGAAGGAAAAGATGAGAAGAGAGAGGTCTATGTTCAAGTTGTGATATTTCTCCAATCATACTTGACGCGTAGGGTATGAGGAAAAGTCAGTGGGTGTCGTGTCGCTGGTCACTTTTTCTCCTACTTTTTTGACTCCGTCTTGCAACGAATAATCAAGTATTCAAGTATTGAAGAATCAGTGTTACGTCGACGACGATTAGTAATCCAACCATATTTTTCTTCTCTTTGTTTCAAAACGAATCGTTAAGTGCACTGAATCCTTTTTTTTCCTTTCTCATTCCTTTTTCTTTTGTTTTTCACTTATTCTCAGATGACATTCATCTGTGCGAATAAACTGAAGGAAAAAATCTGAATTCTGATTTTTTCCTGGAAGCTTGAAAAAAATTTCGAATTTTCTGTCGAGCCTGAAAAAGAAAAAGTCACAAGTGACCCATTTTCATATTGCCAAAGCCGACTCGGTTCTCGTGAAATACCCTCATTCTGTTGGCCCCTTGTAACGACCCAATCAACGGTTTCTGGAAACAAGAGTATTTGGAAACGCCAAAACGGCGTCAACTGTCACACATGACGTCTGCAAACGTGTCTCCAATTCAGCCAAAAACCTCCATTTGTCTTACGGTTGAAGAGATCACCGAACCGTTCCGGTACAGTTTCATGTTCCTACAATTGCTTAGTGATTTTCATTTTTTTTTTGACGAGCACCCGTTGTTTTCAACAATGTCTACCGCGTAGACATTTTCACTGGTTCTAGAAAATTCCTGGAAATTATGAATTTTTCCGAGCTTGGAATTTTTTGCAAGAGTTTTACTTCCTCATGAATTTCTCATAACCAACCAGGCGACTATTCATCATTTCCAGGGAAATATTTTAGAACTAAAAATATACTAACCAACGGAAAATGAAAAAGTGTACAAAAAAACTTGCGTCTTAAATCAATTTTCAATTCAATATTTTCAGACGCCGTTCGTTTTCAAAGGAGGAGAGTCCCCGTAGCGGATTGAAACCGCATGACACACTTGGTGTTGATGACCGTCGACAATCCGCCTGCAGTATTGCTGAGAGACGATTAGAAGAGCACAGGTTTGTTGAGAAACGGATCATCTTGGATTGGGGAGGTGTGTCCTGTATACGTTGACTGCTTTTATCCGCTGATCCTGTCAAGCGAGACCGCCGATACCAGTCACAACTTATTATTCTCGGCGTTTAGCTGCGGTTCAGTATAAACGTTCTTGGTGTTTGGATATAGAAAACAAAAAAGAGTACACAGACGGGGAAGAAAAACTTTTTCCATGAGCTTCTTCCTTAATACAATTTGGTTAGTTATTTATCTCATGCTCTCGTGAGACATGTTTCCTAACATATAATGTTGTAGGAAATACAGCTCTTACGGAGTTGAAGCACCTATTCCGATCGGGATCTCTGGCGAGGAGAAACCTCAAGAGCGATCTCCCTCAATCTGCAACACGCGACAACCTGTAAGAAGCCTATCGGCCGGTTGGAAGGATTCATTTCGAGTGAGATAGAAAAATACAACTGCGTATAAAGAAATGTTTCGCAGAAAAAACTAAACATTTTCCGAAGATCAAGTCCATCATCACTGAGTTCTCGTTCAACTCAACAGTTTTTGACGCCAAGCCCCGAACTGATGTCTAAAAGTAACCAGGAGAGTTTAAAGGTAAGAAAACAGTCTAGAGTGCGCGAAGAACTCAAGATTCTACATTGCAGATGAAAAAGTCGATCTCGTTCAGTGAAACCACTCGCAATGCACTCCGCCGATCATTCCGTCACAAAGTGAGTTCGTTGTTTGTTTACTCTCTTTCGCACTTCCAGGACATATCAGACACACTCATTTGCCAGCTTTTACTCCAACTTGAGCCGCATGTTTTATCTTGCCATCACTCTGTTCGCGTGCCCGATCGAACTCTTTGCATCTATTCTTAGCCGTTTCCTCCCCCATCTCTTTGGAAAACCTCAAATCGACAACATTTCTATTTGCTAACTTGTTACCCATTTGACCTACGAAATACCTGCGTAGGTGGCAGCAGCAGTGCACATGCCGGGCGGGGGACCCATGAACTCTTTCCTCTGTTCTCTTGATCAACTGCCGTTACGACCCTTTTTTCATACGAGTCGACCACATTGCAGCTGCTTTTCGCGATCCGATCCTCCGGTGGCTCGGCCCCGCTCACCAATCCATTCACATATTTCAAAGTTTATTTTATTTTTATTTTTATTCTGCACAGCGTACTTCTTTCATGACCCAAGAGTTCCTTTTGCTTTTTCATTGCGTATTCGTAGCTACTTGATTTATATTGATGCATAGATCAAAAACCAGCAAACATCTTGACGCGAATAGGTCAGTCAATCACGAGGTGCGGTGAGTTGTGATAGTCTCGAACCCTTTGAACTGTTCATCTTCTCTTGAGTTTTCTATATACAAAACTATGAAAAGATGATACTATACAAGCTACCGAACACGTTCTGAGCCAAAGTACATAGACATGAGTTTCAAGAGTTTCTCAAAGACAGTTTTATGTGAGAGCGAGCTAATTTTGTGGTTGCGTGATCTGGTTATCCAGCAATAATTTGCAATAAAAGCAACAGACGTTGGTCTTCGAAATGTTCGTTTGACATGCAAAAACATAATCAAGGCGGGGCACCAGTAGATGTTGGCCTTTGTTTCTCCCGTCGGTACTGTGAAGTGGTCTACACAAAACTCAACGGCTCTCAATCTCACAAGTTAACTGAACTGTTTAAACAAGCACCATTCAATTCTTGACTGCCGCCTTTGTACCGCCTGCAGAGCTCTGCTTACATTCTCATCTTCTTTTTTCCAGTGGTAAGATTTTCGAAAGTTTACATTTACTGGGTTAAAGCTAGAGGTTGCGGGGGTTCGCCACGAGTGTCTTCCCGAATGGATTGAATTTCTCGAAGTTTCACTCAGATTTTTTTCGGTACACAGTCATACAATACCGGAGGCCTGCAAAAATGCTTGAAATTAGTGTCCAATTACCACTGTGTCCCATGCAGATGTAATTTCACTTTTCTCTGACATTTTGCCTGTCAATTGGCTGTTATTCGAGCTCAAAAATCTTTGGTCTCGTGAATAACATCCAACTTGCATTACTTATTATGCAACATCGAGCCACATTTGGTGTCGTGTCGTTGTATAAGGTCTCTTCTTTTCAAGTTCTCTTCTCACCGCAAAAATTCTTTTTGTTTTTCTTGGTAGTTTAAAATTCCTACGTATAAGAGACACGTAGACATTCTAATTAGAAGATATCATGCGGTGCTTGGTGCGGTTGGGTGCTTGTCACTTCCCTTCCTTTTACTTCTTCAAGTTCTCTTTCTGAAAAGAAACGGAAACTCAAGTTCTTTGAACTTTCCCAAAGTCGCGAGTTATTACTTTCTCAGAGTTTATTATTCTATTGCTCACTTCAGTCCTCACACACAAGAGCACCTCTTTCAAGGCGAGAGAGAAATGGATAAAAACGTGTGAGGCCATCGCTTAAAACATGTGAGAACTATTCGCACCGTCAAGCTATCCACTTGAATAGTTTCTCGCTTTTCTCACCCTGCCTTGCGCCTTACTCATTCCGGTGGCCCGAGAAGTAAAAATCAGAGCACACTCCGCTCCGGTGCTCATTCTTCTGTGCCTGTCAACCGTGATTTGTCCGGAATACGTGAAGACGACACTTCTCTTATTTTTGGGTGCTGATTGCATCAACACGCTCCGCATCATCCAAATATACTCAAGAAAAACAGACGAATCTCATATATTTTCTATTCGGATGCTTTCACTCAAGAGTGAGAGTCGTCTTGAATTACTGGTTTCTGATCTTGATCTGCTTTTTTTTCTCAGTTCCAAGATATCCAAGATGAACTAAGCCATTAAAATAGAAAGAAAGAAAAATGCCTGCCGAGTTCAAGTCAGATCAAATTTTCATTGCCATCCATCCCTATCTCACTGCTCTCGGAGCTCATTGAATTACTGGCTTGATAGGAGTAGAAACTTACAAGGGAGGTCATTCTAGTTAGCACTTGAGATTTTTTTCAAATTTTTATGGTATAAAGAGCACCTAAATACAAGTCGATTGACAAAATTCTAGCCGCCACTTTTTGGTTTGACGGAAGTTATGACGTCTCCAAGATGACATCCAGATTTTCGATTCTTCAGCACTGTCGGACCAAAAATTCCACACGCTCGTGACTCCGCGCGACAGCGAAAATATCACAGCCTCGGGATCGCTCCCAAAACGTCTGGTCGAGTGGCCGAGTGGTTCGAGGCGCGCCCGTGGGAAAGTGGTTGTGGGTTCGGTTCCCAGCTATGGAAAACTTTTTTGCGAATCTTTTTTCATTCGTTTTTCGAAGTTTTTGACTTCTAGAATTCTCGGAAA
>LR574724.1:0-10477 GCA_900536345.3 Caenorhabditis sp. 39 LS-2015
TCAGTGTCTGGTGTGCCGGAGAAAAAGCTGAAGACGAGCCGATATTCACACATAAATATATATATTGGCACTCACCCACACTTAACTTTTTCCATTTTTCCCACTTTTTTCAATGGTTTTTGGTTGGAAATCTATTAAAATTTGATTTGCCTACTAGAATTTGCTGAATTCTCCAGGAAAAACTGGCTGAAACAGTGAAATTCGTAAATTTCTGCAAATTGTCGTCAAATCCGATGTTTCGGGCTGAAAATTACGGTACAGCTCTATAAGTCCGCAATTTGTCGTGGTATATGCTGTTTTATGCAATTCCGAATATCATTGGTCAGTTTCTAACGTTTTTCAGCAATTTCCCGCGATTTCCTTTAATTTTCTGCAAATTATCGTCAAAGATAAATTAGCGCGTTATAGCAAAAAAAAACTGGAAAAACTCAAAATTTCCAGTAATTGTCGTAAAATATGTTGTTTTGTACGTAATTTTCACAAAACCATGTCATTTTTTGTCAGAAACTCTGAAAATTGACTTGAAAAACACGGAAATGTTTCGAAAATCCGGTCATTTTTATAATTATAGATTAGCGCCGCTTCCCGTTGAAAATCGAAAATTTGCACTTTCGAAAATTTTCGTTTTTTGTTTTTTACCCTAAATTGTTCGAAATTCGGTGTGTTTTGAACCACGAATTTCAATTTCGGTTTGGTTTTATCGATTTTTCCGAGATTTTCAAATAAAAACATTGAATTTGACGCGAAAATGCAGATTTTGGTGAAAACGCGCTCTATTTGACGACAAATTGCAGAAAACAACGTGGAAAACGGTTTTTCGCTCAAATTTCATTGGAAACCATCATTTTCCGTGTAAAATTTCTTATTTTTCGCAGTGCACCATATCCTATGAAAATTCTGGCAAAGGTCATTTTTAATCTTTTTCAAGTGCAAGTACGCACCGAAAAAGTTCGTCTCGTCTCAGATTTTCGAGAATTTTTCGGCGAGCGGGCGGCACGGGCGGTCCCCAGGGAAAATAATCGGTCATTTTGCGGCCGAGTTTTGCCTCACTTTTCTCATATTTCCGGACACGTTTTCCCGCAGAAATTGACAATTTCGGTCAATTTCGAGAGTGGGTGTGGAATGGAATTTTGGGTTTTCAATCGAAATTTTTGAGAAAACTCACTATTTCTTGTCGATTTCCACCTCAAAGTACCATGTTTGACGCGCAATATCGTTTCCAAGCAATTTGCAGTACAGTAATCCGTTTTTTGGCTTTCAATTGTTAGAAGTTCGCTCTAAAACGTTCCATGTTCCAGGTTTTCAAGAAAAATGCGGGAGACAAGAGGATTACGGTAATTTGAGTGGAAACGACAATAATCAAGCGACAATGACATCGACAACGGCAAAGTTATTGGGTAAGTGTTGAATTTAAAATTTGAGTTTCTAGGCCATGAGGATGGTGGCCTAGAATCCCAAAATTGGATTTCTAGGCCAGAATTCTAAAATAGCCGATTTGATCTGGAAACTGACGTTCCAGGTCCTCAACTTGTGGCCTAGAAACCCCTACATAGAATTCTAGGCTATGAGGGTTGTGGCCTAGAATCTCAAATTTGGATTTCCAGGCCACCATTCCAAAAACCCATGTAAAAACACCCTAAAAACCACTCCCAGCTTCCACCTGAAACTTCAATTCATTCCTGGTGGCCTAGAAACCCCCAACTAGAATTCCTAGGCCACCACCCCTCCTGAGCACCCTAAATGGATCATATACGCTCAAAAAACGAGAAAAGAAGCGGCGAAAAAAAACGGAACGGAAATGCGTGATGTCTCAAATTCCAGAGTGGAAATGTGGGGGGAAATTGAGAGAGAAAAGAGGAGAAGGGGGAGGAGGAGTAGGAGCATTAGTTAATTCCGTATATATCCATCTCTCTCTGCCCCTTTTTTCCTTTTTTTCCCATTTTCTGCTGCCTCGTGTTTCTCCGTTATATTCTGAAGGCGAGGGAATTCTGGAAAACAAGGGGAGAAGAAGGAGAGGAAGAAGACGTCGGATTCAGAAGACATGAAGGAGGAAGGCTTCCTGTGACTTCCTGTAGCGTTCGTTTTTCTTTACGTCTTTCTTTCCAAAAGTAGCTCGCTCTAACGGGAAAAAACTAGTTTTGACCTACCTTTGCCGCGAAAATATTACCTGAAACTTTGACAACATTTACCTGGAAAACTATAGGACTTACGAAAAAGTTGTCAACTACAACTTTATCCAAAATTTTGCGCTCTTCAACTTTGCAATTGACCGTTTTACCATATCTGTTAAAAATAAAAAGTTAAAGGTCATATTGAGATAGAGCGCGATTGCAGAGAGCTGTCTAGACTGAACCCAGCCTAAAAGTGTATCTCTCTTGCTTCTTTTTCTTTCTTTTCTCGGGGCGATTATTAGATTTTGCTGCTTCTCCTCCCTTCTTTTCTATCTCTCTGCTCATCTGAATTCTGATTCTGATTCTTCATTCTTCAGAAGACGGGCCGTCCCCTTCTCCAAGAGAGCGCTAGTACTCTTTCACTATTTTCACACTCACTTCCGACCTAATTCTAAGGCGATTTCCAACAAGATACGTACTTACAGTAACCCTAATAAATTCATAAATCTATGTACCAATTTAACTTCCAAAAGATAATCTGTTGCTGTTGCTCTCTTCTTTTCCCCCTGAGGGCTGCAGAAAGCGGGCTGAAGCCGTACCCTCTTGAGCCTTCAGAATCCACTAAACACTCTATTTTTTCGGTGGCTTCTCCTCCTCCCCCTCCCCCTTTCCCCCTTCTTCTTCTTCTACGAGGCGCCCATCGTTTGCATCTCATTAAGGCTCCTCAGTCGTCTTTCTCCTTTGCCTCCAGGCATGTACACGTGTCGTCAACACTTGTCCCCACGTCTTCTGATGAGGACGACGATGATGATGATGATGATGATGTAGACGGCATCTAGGACCAATTAGGAAGCGCCGGGAGCTGCTGCGGCGGCGTTTGTTTTCTTCTTTTCTTCATTTTCTTCATCTTTTTGCAGTTTTCCCTTCATCCATCATTCCACTTTTCATTCATCACACCCATGCCACTTCTCATTATTCTTCACTTTCCTCTTCCCTTCAGCCCCACACTTCCCAGTTTTCCCCCTTCATGAGGGTGAAATTCGAGTCTTCATGACGATGAGCATGAGCAGGAAGAGCACAGCCATTTTAGAATCGAGTTTTGAGCCAACTGGAATGGAATGACCTAGAATTCCAAATGCCTAGGAAATATATCGCGCCGTTTGATCTACATCATTCTCCCATTTCTCCATTTTTCTTCGCCGTTAAACGAGAGGAAATTGAATAAAAAGAGGCGAGCAGATGCGAGTAGTAGGTGCAAGTGTTCAGTCCCCCTTTCCTCGGGGAGCCGGAGAACTTTGACAGGGGAAGAGGGGTAAGGGGTCCAATGGGAATTCAGAATACCAAATTCAAAATTCAAAATTTTAAATTCCCACTAAAAAGCTATTTTCACCTTTGCACCAAAGTAGGTCAAAACGGGACGGACCGCCAGCTTCATTCTAGATGGAATTCTCGCGCAAAAAACAAAAAACACACAATCATCATTCTTCGTTTCGTTTTTTTTCGGATTCCTTTTCTTTTCCTCCTCCTTCTCCTCCTTCCCCCCCTTCTACTACTACTGCATTCCTGGTAATCTCCTTTTCTCCCCCTTCCTGCACACTCGCTTTTTTTGGGCAAAAGGATGGCACCGCCAGACCGCCCATGCTTACTGATTTCCCGAAATGTACACATTGTTGTTGTTGTTGTTGTTTTTTGTTTTACGACGACATCTAAAACTTCAACTTGCAGGTCTGTCAGCGTGCCGTGCGGCCGCATTGTCGACGACAATGCTGACGCGTCGCAAATCGTCCATCGACGGCACCAAAACGGAGCGCCGTCGACGCGGCGAGTCGATCGGCGGCGCGTTCACGGATATGATCAATATTGAACCGACGAGCATCATTAACAAGTCGACAGGTGGGTGAGACCTGATGCGGCGTAGCCGCACGCTCATGCTTTTAAATCTATAGTTGGACCTAAAACTTTTGGTGGTCACTGACCCGTGCCTGACTTGAACATTGGTTATTTGAAATGGTGGCGGTGAAACGAAAAATTTCAAAAATTTAGCTTTCCAACTTTAGAATCAACTTTGCAACCGACTAAACTAACAAGGCGTGAAAAGAATAACCACGCAGTCTCTGCACTTTTTCTCAACCCATGCCCCCCCCCACCACAAAAACCAACCAAATCTGGATCTTTTTCAGAGCTCTTCCACGAGCGTTTCCTCCGCGACATGGTGCGAGCGGCATGTCTCCTCTCCATGATATCAGTGTGCCTTCACACCCCCGAAACTATCAAGATGTGGCCACCTCTGAACTATATCATTCTTGCAAATGATATCATTGTGACTCTGATATTTATTGCGGAAGCGTGTGTCACTGCGAATCAGAATGGGCTCATGGACAATCCCAATTCGTATTTGAGGGATCGATGGTATCAGTTTGAGTTTTTTCTCCTTATCAATCACGTTTTGTCGTGTTTGATACATGTCTATGAGCTCACTGTCATCTGGTTTCCTTCTTTGAATTTGGTGGTGAGTTTTTTGCAGTAATTTGCTATAGAAGATCGTTTTTTTTAAGTACTACCCATGGCTCGGCGCCCTTCGCTCCCCACGCTCGTTTATCTTCCTCCGATTCATCCGCTCAATTGTTCGCTTCAAACTCCCCAAGAACAGGATCAAATTGATCATGAAGTCAGTGAGCTGCGACCAAAACCTTTTCAACAAAATCCAACCCCCCTCCCGTTTCCAGACGATCCTCCCAACAAATCCAAAACGTCACCATCTTCTTCATGTTCTTCGTGTTCTCCTACGCGATAATGGGCGTTCAACTGTTCGGGCGCCTCAACTATCACTGCGTCGTCAATGGAACTGATCCGTACAACGTGACAATTCGGGATCTCGCGATTCCGGATACAATGTGTTCTCAGCCGGGAGCCGGTGGCTACGAGTGCCCAGGGAACATGGTTTGCATGAGGCTGCAGTTGAAGCCGCAAGAAGAGGGATTCTACGGACAGTTCAGCGACTTTGCCTCTTCGCTGTTCACCGTGTACTTGGCAGCCAGTCAGGAAGGATGGGTATACGTACTCTACGATTGTCTCGACTCGTTGCCTTCTTTTCTTGCCTTTTTCTACTTCGTCACGCTCATTTTCTTCCTGGCGTGGCTGGTGAAGGTAAGTAGGAGCTTCAAGTTTTCGCTGTGCTTATCTCCGGCGGAGCACCATTTAGAACGCCCTACTTTATCAAATCAATAACAATATGTAATTCCGTCAAACTTTTTCAATTTTTCCAGAACGTTTTCATCGCCGTCATCACCGAAACGTTCGCCGAGATCCGTGTGCAGTTCAGTGAGATGTGGCAAACTCGCGAGACCACTTCGGATCATGTATATACCCAAAAGTTGGAGAAAGACGAAGACGGATGGAAGTTGGTAGAAGTTGACAAGTACAATAGAGCGCATTCGAACAACTCGCTGTTCCTTCATACGGTATGTCAAAGTACCATAAGTTGGGGACCGGTGGAGCTATCGAAAAAAATTTGGTCAAAATGGTTTAAATCCAACTTCCGATCACTTTGTCCCTTCAGATAGTCACCTCATTAGCATTCCAAACAGTAATGCAACTTCTGATCCTCGCCAATGCCATCTTCCACGCTACCTTCGTCTATTATCACGATGAATCCGATCAGATTCGTAAAATTTGGTATTATTACGTTGAAGTTGGATTCACGATACTTTTCAATACGGAAGTGGTCATCAAGATCTATTCGTTCGGCTGGAAGGCGTATATTGGGCGGGGCCAACACAAGTTTGACCTGATTTTGTGTGTAGGTAAGTAAGTTTTTGTAGATTATCTGAAAAGTGATAAGACTAGACAAAAAGTGATACGGATCATCCTACCTCCCCTCTAATTCTTCCAGGTTCCACCCTAAACGCCATTTGGGTACTGTACATAACCAACATCTTCACCTACTTCCAAGTTTTCCGCATCGCCCGTCTCATCAAGGCATCTCCGATGCTCGAGGACTTTGTGTACAAGATCTTTGGCCCCGGCAAGAAGTTGGGCGGTCTGGTGATATTCACAGGCATATTGTTGATCATCACCTCGGCCATATCACTTCAGTTGTTCTGCTACGTGCCAAAACTCAATAAGTTTACCAATTTTGCAGTGGTAAGGTGAAAAATGGGAGAAAAATCGATAAAAGTCAAACTTCAGGCCTTCATGTCAATGTTTCAAATTATCACCCAAGAAGGCTGGACGGATGTCGTTATTGAAATTCTGAGGGCTTGTCATGAACATGCAGTACCATTTGTGGCGATATACTTTGTCGCGTATCACTTGTTGGTGACTTTGGTAAGCGTTGTAACTCTAAAACTATAAGAGATATTGAACATTTGTCAACTGCAATTTTTCTCAAAATTTGATTCTCTACAACTTTTGAGTTAAAATTTTTTGCTAAAACCAGTGATACTCCAGATATACTTACTCCAAAACATTTAGTTCGTCCTCTCGCTCTTCGTCGCCGTCATCCTTGATAACTTGGAAATGGACGAGGAGCTGAAAAAAGTGAAACAGCTGAAAGCTCGTGAACAGGACACTATCAAGACGACACTTCCGATGCGTCTTCGTATTTTCAACCGATTTCCGACCGCTCCGACGATGGTGACGATGAAGAAGGTGTCATCGGAGTTTCCGCTGCCAAAGATTCGCGATTCGTTCACCAGACAGTTCGCCGATGAGTTTGTGGAGACTGGAGATGATGTTACTCAGGTTTGTTTGCTTGGGTTTTAAGTTGATCAAAAAAGTACATCAGAGTACCTTCAAGTTTGTAGGAAATCGGTTACAAAGTCCGTTCGATGCTGTCGGGGAAGGGACCATCAAAGGAGAGTCGTGTGACAACTACAATCCGCCACGTCGGCCAACTATCCAACAAATCAATTCTCAACTTGATGCTCATCGAGTCCAACCGTAACCGGGCGCTTTTTTCCGAGTCAAACCAGCATTTGGCCAGCTTGACGCGTTCGAACACGTCCTCAAAGCACGGGAAAAGCGGCGCTTTGTTGACGAATTCGCGCTCGAGAACTCGCGGTTTGGCGTCGTTGAAAGGGAAGAATATGGTAGAGGGATTCAAGGAGAATGGAGATTTACGGCCAGAAGACACGGCGAGGAAGGTGGAAAAGCACGGGGAGATTGATTTCAAGGCACTTCAGATGAAGAGGGCACATGCTGAGATTACAAGGTAGGCTAGCCGTTGCCTAAACCTCGGCTATCGATTTTTAACTTTCAAGAGCCTAAAAATCCTAAAAAACACATTCCAGAAACCGCATTGAAGAGGAAATGCGTGAGAACCATCCGTTTTTCGACCGCCCGTTATTCCTAGTCGGTCGCGAGAGCCCTTTACGTCGAATGTGCCAAATGATTGCTCATTCTCGGCATTCTTACGAACGAAATGATGGCCAGCACCGAAAACATTCGAACAAGTACAAGCAGTTTCAGTAAGTCCCAACTCAGTTTTTTTGTTGAAAAAACCTCGATTTTCAGTGACTTCCTGGCTATAATGACCTATTTGGATTGGGCGATGGTATTGGTGACGACTTTGTCGTGTTGTAGCATGCTGTGGGAGTCACCGTGGCCGACGACCGGGGAGAATTTGATTTTTAACAATTTCTATCTGCAGGTGGGTACAAAAGCCTTGGTGGCAACGTGTGAGAGAGTGAGAGCGCGGGTGGAGACGCAGAGATACAGAGACGCGACTTTCAGCGTTTAAAAGCTGAATCTACCCCCAAATTTGTTCCAGATCGCCGAGTACATCTTCGTCTTAGTCATGAGCTTCGAACTCATCGTCAAATGCATCGCCAACGGTCTCCTATTCACTCCGAAAGCACTTGTCACAGACGTCGGCGACATTCTCACCATTTTCATATATATTGTAAGTTTTCAGTGCGAATTCCCCTTGAATTATGTCGAAACTGTCAGACCAGCCTAGCATTCGTTATGTGGATGCCAACTCACATTGAAATCAACAGTTGGGCTCAGCTTTTGATGGTTTGCCGGGCGATGAGACCGCTGAGGGTCTACGCGTTGATTCCCCATATTCGCAGGGTTGTCGTGGAGTTGTGCAGAGGGTTTCGAGAGATTTTGCTGGTAAGTACCATAGCTCAAAGTACAGCAACCATTCCCTTTTAGGTAACAATTCTGCTCATCGTCCTCATGTTCATCTTCGCCAGTTTCGGAGTCCAATTAGTCGGTGGAAAGTTGGCGTCGTGCAACGACCCAATGATAACCTCCCGTGACAACTGCACCGGGCTATACGACGTAAAACTCTTCGTAACCAGAATGGAGGTGTACGGTAAGAATGACAACGCGATGCACCCGTCCATCATTGTGCCACGTGTCTGGACGAATCCACGCAACTTCAATTTCGATCATATCGGCAATGCCATGCTGGCACTGTTCGAAACACTTTCGTATAAGGGATGGAATGTGGTCAGGGACATTTTGTATCTGCGACATGGTGCGGTGAGTCAAAGCGTGGGAAACCGTGGGAATGTCATGAGAAAAGCGAATGCTAGTTTTCGCAGCCCGTATAGCTCAGTGGCAGAGCGTCTGTCTCGTAAACAGAAGGTCGGCGGTTCAATCCCGCCTGGGGGCAAGGGCATTCCTTTTTTAATTTTCTTTATTTTGATTTTGATTTTGAAAGTCATCCAACGAGCTCATTTTCCAGTGGGCGGTCCTCTTCATCCACATCTACGTGTTCATCGGCTGTATGATCGGTCTAACCCTATTCGTCGGTGTCGTCGTTGCAAACTACACCGAGAACCGTGGAACCGCCCTGCTCACAGTAGATCAGAGACGGTGGCACGACCTAAAAGCCAGATTAAAAATGGCTCAACCACTTCACGTGCCCCCTAAGCCACCGGAAAGTGCGAAATTGAGATGTTACCTGTACGACCTGACAACAAGTCGCTGGTTCAAACAGCTGTTCGCTGTGCTAGTAGTGCTCAACTCATTCACTTTAGTGATACCCTGGAATGTTAGTGAAGAACAGGATCGGAAAACGTTCCTGTTGAGTCTTACGGTCTGCTCGGCCATCTGCAATATCTTGTTCACTATTGAATGCCTGCTGAAGATGATTGCTTTTACGATTTCTGGATTTTGGCAGTCGAGGAGGAACCGAATCGATTTTATCATCACGATTCTGGGAATCAATTGGATTGTTTTTCATTTTCTATTCCAATGTAGGTAAAGTACCATATTCCTAACCCTAAACCCTGTGTTCCAGTACCCGCCTACTTCGCCGGTGGAATCTCGGAATGGAAGCGGTTGACGTATACCTACGGCTACCTTGTCGTCATCCTTCGCTTCTTCACCATCGCCGGCCGTAAATCGACACTGAAAATGCTGATGTTGACTGTGGTCATGTCCATGGTCAGATCCTCGTTTATTATCGCCGCCATGTTTCTGCTGGTGCTTTTCTACGCGAATGCGGGAGTTGTGCTGTTTGGAATGGTCAAGTATGGACAGGCGGTGGGGAAGTGAGTTTTACGGAGGAACCAGGGGAGATGGAAGGAAGGTGTCAACTACAAAGCTGTACAAAATTAAATTAGTATTTTTGTAGTTGACAACTTCCCCAAAAACCCACTCACAATCAAGTTACACCTCTTTCAGACACGTAAACTTCCGAAACGGCCGAGAAGCCTTGGTAGTTTTGTTTCGATCAGTGACCGGAGAGGATTGGAACGATATAATGCACGATTGTATGCGAGCACCGCCGTTTTGCAATTGGCATCCAGGATTGAGTTATTGGCAAACTGATTGTGGAAATTATTTCGGGGCCATCGTTTATTTTTGCTCCTTCTACTTGATTATCACGTATATCGTGCTCAATTTACTTGTTGGTGAGTTACCACTTTTTATCTCGATAATGATAAGCGTTATTAAAAAATTGTCAACTACAAAAATACGAAAGATTTCAAGGGCTACAAATTGTTAGTTGACAGTTTTTTGCTACCTATCACGGTTAGCGAGATACATAAATAAAAATTCAAACATGGCGCATCGAGTGATGCCAATAGAGCGTTTTCGCGGTTTCTACCACAGTATTACCCAATTTTTTGCAGCTATCATCATGGAAAACTTCTCGCTCTTCTACTCATCCGAAGAAGACGCTCTGCTCTCCTACGCCGACATTCGCAACTTCCAACTCGTCTGGAACATGGTCGATATCGAACAGAAACGATCGATTCCCGTGAGAAGAGTCAAATTTCTGTTGCGTCTGTTAAAAGGCCGATTGGAAGTCGACGATGAGAAGGATGGATTGTTGTTTAAGCATATGTGTCATGAAATGGAACGGTTGCATAATGGAGATGACGTTTCGTTTCATGACGTGCTTA
>LR574726.1:0-34074 GCA_900536345.3 Caenorhabditis sp. 39 LS-2015
AGTAATTATGAAGATGGAAAGAAGTTTGCACAACTGCGATTGCTGTTTCTGCCAGATATACCAAGTAGTTGTTAATGTTTTGCAGTCAGTGGCACAGTCGATGCAAACAAGCAAATACTGGGAGAATAATAACAAGTTTTTGTGCCCAAATTTAATTTATTTCAAGTACAAATTCAACACGATGATTGTTCAAACAGTTTCCTCATCGCCATCATCCGCATTGTTATTGCACAACCATCCGCCGGGGTGTGGATTATGTTGACCGGTAAGGTTGATATCAACATTGATATAGTGCGTACTAAAAACAATGGATCATTTCTAGATGAAAATCTTTCAGTACTTACGAGTGGTTTGCCTTGAATTCTCCAAGAACTGTTCTGTCTCTCCAATCCCCAGTGATTCCAACGTTCTTGTTGTAGCAGTTGTGATAGATTATCATAACCAGTTCGTATGTATCCTAAATAAGCTAATGTTTCATGAAGACAAGGAGTAGCTCACCGAGAAAAGGTCGTCTCCGTGATCGATTGCGTTAACAGCGAATTGAGTCCTTGGCAGTGTGCAGTACCTTCTCTCAGTGTACGACAACAAGTCGTCTCTACTGAAAATGTTGATTGGATATCCAAACTATGATATGATTCCGTACCAGAAGTCATCCTCGTAGATGAACATCTCATAACTGAAGTCTCCTTTGTCACACTGAATCCAGCCTGTGATCACGAATTCCTCCTTTTGTAAGGTCAGGGCGATTGTTCTCGGGAGCAGCGTGATTAGCATCAGCGGGAGCAGCAGGAGCAGGAAGATGTTCCATTGGTGGGCCATGTTGTCAGTCGGCGTGCCGAGAACAGAATATTTCCATTCTTTTATACTGTTCTTTTCTCATCATTTTTCCCATTATTTTTGTGACTCCGGCTAAACGATGATTCAAATCTATGACTCAGATGGAAATGGGGCAATAAACTCCATAATGTATTGATGGGACAGAGCGTATTTGAAATGATGATGAAGCATCCCCTGGAAGTTCTAGAATACCCCATCTGGCTCTGGAAGTGTACCGTACATTAGTTGGTGGTATGGAGTGCTGAAAATATTATCAAAGCAAGTTTGAGGCATGCTAAAGAAAATATAGGATAATAAGTTTATTGTTTTTGTTTGCAGGACAATAATGGTGCGTTGAAAGAGTGGTCAAAGTGTTTTTATTTTTCACATAGATACATCAAAACTTCACATCATTTATTAAACATCAATCATTAACCAAACAAGTTTCTTCCGCTTTCGTGCATTTGAAAGTCTACAAGAAATTCTCCTCCTGGTTTTGCAATCTCCTCGTTGATCAGATTCCAATAGTCATCTCCTTGAATAATTGCTCGAATCAAAATGTTTTCCAAGATCTGCATGCACTTCAAGGAATGGTTCAAGTTGCCTCTGACTCTCTAAACTATACTATTGTGTTTTCTTTTTACGAAACAAACAATTTATACCTCATCAAAAAGAGTTCCTTTCCAAGCCAAAGCCACATCGAGACAGAAGACTAGGTGGGCCAGTGGATAAGTGAAAATTGGGCTCTGGGCATTCTAAAATTGTTTAAATATTGATTAAATACAAAAATGAAACACAAATGGTTGTCTTACCGGATTTTCCATAAATCTCGTCAAATTCCTCTGCTTTCCCAGGAAACCTCTCACTTCATCTCTAGTGAACATCATTCTGACCTTAGTTTTGACTTCGGGGGCAGATTTTGGCTGCGTCAATTGTTTCTCTTCAATCGTCTTCTTGGCTTGTGAAAGGGATGGAACCGAGAACATGGTTTAGGAGTTGAGAAATTAGAAGGAAGGTAATGAATGAGCTAGACGAAAAAAATGACTGATTTAGTATGTTGGAAATAAGTGCCGCCGCACATCTTCACATACGTAGGGAAAGGTGCAAACACCCTGGAAAATATGTACGTTGTGTATAACACTGCGACCACAATGTGTCGCAAACTGAGAACACAAAAATTACTAAAAATTTACGCACGTAGATATTCGCCATTCTGATAGATGCCGTTCTACTTGGATACGCTTAGATGCAGATATAGTGGAAATGATACCTTTAGAAAAACCTGCCAACCTGAAAACAAATTGAAAAAAACGTGCGGAAGCACTGGCACAAGCAAAACTTGTGCATACATAGGGTGAAAACCAAATTGTATTGTCAGTCACTGTCAAGTTTAATTTTGCTCGTTTTTTTCCTAGAGGGTACTTCTACCTCTTAAAAAACCATTTTTTTGAACAGGTTCGTGTATTCCACAACGTATGACTTTAATTAAGATAACATCTAAGATAACTAACATACTTCGTCGGGTACGACAGAGCATGGAGGCTGTTTGAAAAGTTTATCCAATCTGCAAGCAAAACATATCTCTTGGATGATATATGTTTTGTAGCTTGTCTAAAACGGAAACATAAGACTTATATATCAAAAGGTTTATGTAATGGTTCAACATAAAATGAAGGTTAAATTGATTCAGTGTTTGTTGAAGGGGTCTAAGCATTAATGGAAAAATTCTGTTCAAAACTTGAACAGTATATACAGTGGTGGCCAAAAAGCTATTACAGGGCAATTTTTGGGGTTTGTTTCAGATAACTTTTTTCTAATTGTAGGTTTCCGATCGATCTGAAATTTTTTGTGCATATACAGTACAGTTTTTTACTGTAGATTATAAAGTAACAAACTGATGAATTTTTGAAAATTTTTGAAATTATTTAAATTTTTCGTTTTTTCAAGTTTTGAGTTTTTTTCACTATGTTTGATTTTTTTTTTGGTTCATTTTGTCCCGAGAAAGTCTAGAATGAGCTAATGTTGTGAATTTTTGGACATTGGAAAATCATCTGAAAAAAATATCTGACGCAAAACGCAAAAATTGAAAAAAAAAACGAAAAATCGGAAAAATTGAACAATTTCTAAAATTTTTAAAAATTATCAGTTTGATATTTTACAATTCAGTACAATACTGTATTGTATATGCAAAAAAATTTCAGGTCGATCGGACACTTAGAAAAAAAATTATCATGAAAAAACCCCAAAAAATTGCCTTGTAATAGCTTTTTGGCCACCAATGTAGTTATAAAATGTGCATTGAGGTAAAGGGGTAACTTTAATTAAACAAATAAGAATAGACGGCATATGGAAAGGGTGGAAGGGGCTTTACATTTGTAGTGGTTTGATGGGGGGGGGGAGGAGGGTTCATAAAAATATAGGCAGTCATGTCCATCGAACTAGCACGGCAAATCTAAAACTCCACATAATTTATTAAACATCAATCATTGGTTTCTCCCGCTCTCGTGC
The DNA here is from genome assembly GCA_900536345.3 of Caenorhabditis sp. 39 LS-2015. NCBI lineage: Eukaryota > Metazoa > Nematoda > Chromadorea > Rhabditida > Rhabditidae > Caenorhabditis > Caenorhabditis waitukubuli. Next base: position 3,325 of record LR574726.1, read on the forward strand.
ATTCGAAAATCCACAAGAAACTCTCCGCCTGGTTTCGAAAGTTCCTCATTGACCAAGTTCCCATAATCCTCTCCTTGAATAATTGCTCGAATCAAAATGTTTTCCATGATCTGCATGCACTTTAAGGAGTGGTTCAAGGTGCCTCTGACTCCCTGAAATATGGCGTTGTTTTTTATTTTAAAAAACAAAAGACTTATACATACCTCATCGAAAAGACTTCCTTTCCAAGCCAGAGACATATCGAGACAGAAGACTAGGTGGGACAGTGGATATGTGAAAATTGGGTTCTGGGCGTTCTAAAATTATTGTTACATTGATAAAAAACAGAAAATGAAAAACGAAATGTTGTCCTACCTTATTTTCCATAAATCTTGTCAAGTTCCTCTGCTTTCCCAAGAAACCTCTCACTTCATCTTTAGTGAACATCATTCTAACTTTAGTTTTGACTTCTTGGGCAGGTTGTTTCCCTTCAATCGTCTTCTTGGCTTGTGGAAGGGATGGGACCGTGAACATGGTTTAGGAGTAGATAAATTAGAAGGAAGGTAATAAATGAGCTAGAGGGAGAGAATGACTGATTTTGGGTGTCGGAAAAAATTTCCGTTCCTCGCACATCTTCACATACGTGGGGAAGGGTGCAAACGCCCTGGAAAATATGTACAATGTGCAAAAACACTGCAACAAAAATGTGTCGCAAACAGAGAACACTCTTCTTTCAACAGGAGTTTTTTTTTCTAGCTGGATAATAAAAAGTAAACGTCTAATTGGAAAAACGTGCAGAAGCACTGTTCAGAAAAATACAAAAAAGTACCCGTTCCCAGAGTTTATTGAACAAGTTAAATTTTATACAATAAATAGTAGTTTTAACGGGAAGAACCTGAATAAATTTTATACACAGGAAAAAAGGTAATATGTTGAGGGGGGGTTTGTATGACAACAAATCATAATTTTAAAAATAATTGTGCTTGTTTGGAAACCAGAGCGCCCTGATCGAGATTAACCAGATAGAATGAGAATCAAAATGTATTCGTTGAAGAACACGTTGTGCTTGGTTGGATGGCGGAGGGCAGTGTCAAGGCACATGGCATCAATGACCAGGGTGTCATCAATCTTTGTTGACAAGTACGTGAAAACTTCGGAGAAAAATGGAACGGAGGAGCGCATCAGAGCGGCTTTTTGAATGAAGAATTCCTTTGCCTTGGCATTATCCCATTTGAGTGGGCTGTCATGGAACTCCTGGTGCTCATTGATCAGCATAATCTGGGTCTGAGCCATGGTGTCGGGATCTGCAAAGGAAAACAAGCAATTAATAAGAAATAGTGAGTAAACGAACCAAGGGACTCAACATCCTTCTTTCTCAGCGCACTCTGTTTTTCGATGTACTTGTTTAGCGTCTTTTTCATCGACAGATTGAAATTCTTTTCGGCCAATTGTTGGAGGCGGAATCCTTTTGGCATGAGCATTGAGATAAAAAATTTGGCAAACTCGGATAGTTGAGACCAAGAGGCATTCTCTGTGAGTCGAACAGTATCTGGGTGAACTACTCCGGTCACAAAACGGAAGTACATCTTCTCGAAGTCAACAAAGATGTCATGCAACGAGTAAACGGAAAGTCTCTGATGATGGATGAACATGTCTTGTGCAACACACGGAAGATAGTTTTCTTGGAGAATTGTGTAGAACATTGCCATGCTCTCATCCCCGGCCTTGTGATAATGATCGAATCGGGCAGAGAGAAACGTGATGAAAGATTTCTTGTCAAGAGCTGAAAAATACAATGGATATGCAAAAATACTTCTTTGATTATTCCATACCTTCATAAATAAGATATTTTTTTAATAATGTCCGAGCGTCCGATGTAAACCTCCAAAGTCTTCTGAATATGTTCTTTCAGAGAGGCCAGTTCTTGTTGTTCAGCATTTTCAGCTTTATGCTTCAAAACTTGTTGCTTTGTGAGCTTTGATGACGTTTTGGGATTCCTGGAATCCAAATTGAATCAAATTTTTAATGACTACAACTTACGTGCTTGTGTCGGATGATGACGATGACTCATTTCCAGATAATTGGAGCGGTGGTGACTGAGCGTCACCAATCTTCTCCTCAGATTTCAAATCCTCGGTGGCAGCCGGCTTCTCGTACTTTTCCTTCTCGTCGACTAACTCCTCCGAAATCAACTCCATGGATTGTTGTGGGAAGAAGAGATCAATCGGATTGGTAGTTTGTGAGTAGAGCTTCATTGGACTTTCATGGAACGATTTCGACTCCAAAACCTTGTTGTCGACCTTCGATGGAGAAAGCGACTCTTGGTATCTCGAAGAACAAGGAAGACGCTCCGTAGCAGACTGCACCGGCGGGAACTCTTCCAAGAAAAAGTTATTCCTATTTGCCTATCGGAGTAACAACTCTGATGTTATCCCAATAGCTCATTTGAACGAAGTCTGGTGAAGATTATTGACAATTTTTGTTGGAATTTTATAGGGAAAAACATTAGGGTAGTTAAATGATTGGATTTGATAAGATAAGAATATTAGGAAAGGGGATAGAACGATTCAAAAAGTAATTTAGTAATAAAATTGCCACAATCACATGATCAACTGTTCTGATCAACAGGAAAGTGTATTCAACGCTGCTCTCCTTGAAAATTAGAAAATCCGGTGGTTTTTCTTTTTTTAAGGGTACTTCTACATACCTCCTAACAACCGTATTTCAAAAACCATGTGCATGTATTCCAAAGCATATGACTTCAACTAAGATAACAGCTTACACTTTATCGGTTGTGACAGAATATGAATACTAAAGTACATAGATAACTCTATTTCTTGCGACCGTTTTAAAAAAATTATCCAATCTGCGAAGAAAGCATATGAAAATGGAAAATGGAAAATGTTTTGTAACTTGTTTGAAAACGGAAACATAAGACTTATATCACAGAAGGTTTATGTAATTATATCAACATAGCATAAAATAGCCAAGTGGAAAGGGGCAAATATATGTGTGGATTGATAGTAGGCGGTGAATGGAAGGGTGGGAGGGGACTTTAAATTTAAACTTATTTGATGGGGAGGGGGATTTCATAATTGTATATTTATGTATATTGAATTGGAGCAAGAAATCTAAGCAATCGCAATTTCACAGCATGATTATGAGAAATAAGGGGTGGATACGATAGCAAATTATACAATAGGGGGGTCGACATGGTTTTGGGTGGGAGTGTGGTTTATGAAAAATACTTGTTGTCATTTGATAGGATTTCTGCTGTGGCTTGAGACTATTCAAAGTTCGAGCAGGTCGCTCCGAGGAACTCGCCGCTCTCTCCAATATCTTCCGGTTTGTACATGTCATGTATGGCCTGTGGCACGAATTCTGGGATTTGCCACACCTCGGCTTCTTTGACGGTGTAGTAATACATGGCCTCAACCTTGCGGAACTCATCAGCATTGTTTAACTCCGAATGTTTCCTTTTGAGATAGGTGATGTCTTTGGCAATCACATTATTGAACATTTTGTCACTGAACAACTCAGCCATGACGACGTAGAAAAGGGACGCGCGGGTGCATCCTGAATTGCGGTGTTCCAGCTCTCGATAGTCAATGAACGACTGAATCTGATGGTCCGGAAGGGTTCCATCGCACTTCGCCATGCGAAGAATGGCTTGGATGATGTATGGCGATTGGAAGAGTTCTGGAACAAAAAAAACCATAGTGGGAAAGTTTCAAAGAATCCACTCACGGTATTCAGTCATCGACTCTCTGAGATTGGCTTGGAATCCGAGATACTCGAGCATTCGCTTCTCTGTGTAGCCCTTCTCAAAGTTCCAAAACATATGTTTCTCCTCGTCGTTCATGGCGTTGGACTTGCGCATCTTGTTTTCCTTGGCACGGAGAGCCTTCACATGCTTTGGCAACCTGAAAAATTGGGTTATGAATTGTTTTTTTAGTGCCAAACTCACTTCTTCTTGCAGACCGTAACTGGCTGTGCCTTGCGTATTCCGTTGAACCAAGGACACATGGAGAGCTCAGCGAAATGAGGGAGCGACCAATCCTGCTCTTCTGGATTCAGAGTACGAAGCATATCAACAGCATTGTCGTAGGCAATGAATGCCGCATCAAGTTGATCCTTGACAATGTTGTCCTCCGGCGGTCCGTATTCCTCGACTCCATGTCCGAAACCTGGGACGTTGTAATCCGGCGATTCGTATTCCTTAAATCCCTGACCAAGGCCTGGAACGTCGTTTTCCGCATCGTTATGAATGTTTTTGGACAGGTAGTTCGTCGATGGATTTTTCATGGGTGAGCGGGTTTTGAACGGACTGCTCGTCGCCTTCGCCGGACTCTTGGCACGAAGCGATCTCATATCGCGCAGGAGACCTCGGTAGGCGTTTTGCAGCTGTCTCTTCCGAACGTTCTCCTTTTCGGTCGATGAGCAAAATCTTGCATTCATAGATGACAAGCGAGAATTCATCGTCTCAGCTGAACACTGAAAAATGAAATTTGGTTTACGATGGCAAGAACGGGAGAAAGCAAAATGAAACCGGAAACAATTGGCAAGAGCACACAAATGAAATGAATTGACTGGGCAGCAAGAGGAGTTCTTTTCTCCGGTGCGTCGCGTGCGCATCGCGGGAGGTAGTATTGATTCGACATGGAGAGAGCGCGTAGACGCAGAGAAAGAGGCGCCTTCTTTTGAGGGGAGCAGAGAAAGGGTGATGGGTCACCGGGACGAATGCGATACGAATGAACGCGACAGACAAGAAGAAAACACATGGACAGTTGGCGTAGAACAGTACAAACGCGCTCTATCGAACCAAAGGTGCCTTGTCCATGAAAACGGGTGAGAGTGTGTTTAAATATTGGAGACGCAGGGCCGTGACGCAGAATGGTCTCTGTCAAATGCAGTTAGATTTAAAAAAAGACAGAGGAACACCGCACTTCATGATAAAACATGTAATATTGAGAAAAATGTTCCAATTTTTATGTTTGACTGCTGCCAGTGATAATTTCAATCTTTAAAAAATTTTTAGGTAGCTAAAGCTTCAAATCAGCCGGCAATGCATTCGAATTGGTCATCAGAACGTTGAATAGAAGATTAATGACAGTAAACAGTTAACATTCAAGCCAAACTTTTGAAATGTTCACAATGTACCCTGATTGCCATCAACTCAACACATCATTTGTTTCTATTTTCAGTTGTAAACACCAATGAGACTATCTGAAAAAATTGGAGCCCGAACAAAGAAAAAGCGATTTCATCCTCATTATCAATCATCTCTCTTCCTTTACTTCCGCCAGTTTCTCATAGGGACAGATCCGTACGGATTGTCTTATGTTCTCTAGCTGCAAAGTTTTCGATCAACTGGAACACGTTTTCAAAGACATTGGCAACATTTAGAGGTTCAAATTGTTTGGGGTCCCGATTGTCATAGTAATGCCACTGAGCAGTCTTATTGATATCACGGGAAAGTTTGACCACGCGTTGATGAGACATCAGTTTGTCATCAGTTTGTTTAACCCTTGAGAAACGTGTTTTTATTTGCGAACATTTTTTTCAAAAAAATTTGAATTTTTATCAAAAAACGGAGGGAAAGTGATGGAAGTTTTTAAATGGCAGTGCAATAAATTCTAGGCAACTCTGATAATGGCCAATTACATTTTCTTTAACCGAGAATTGAATTCCACCTGAAGCAACAAGTAGAATTGACATGAAAAGTTCATCATCTCTTTAAGAAAACATTTTTTTGGATTCTCTTGCAAATCTAAATTTTTCTCAATAACTTTGAATCTTCAACTGTTTTCAATAAATTTTACAGATTTTTTTCCATGTCTTTTTTGTACTGGCGCACATGAATAATTAAGCGGCGTGTCGATAAATGGCACTCCGTTGTCACTATCGACCGAGTTTACTCATCTTACAATCCATAAACTCTTTAATTACTCTCCACAATCCATTTTCTATGAGCTGCCAGGCAGCAGTATTTGAATTGCCGCGCTTCTGTATGCGAGCGTGGCGAGACCCGTCGCTCGTCGGACAGCGCCTCCCTTTAACTTCCCTCTTCGGATTTGGTTCGTTATGAGGAGGTTTTCCCGGGTTTTCCATGGATTCACGTCACCTTTTCTCCCTTTTCTGGTCCCTTTGGGTCATCTGATGCTCCGGCATTGGATGGTGTTGTCAACGGATTGTCAGTCCTTCCTGATAAGGCCTTGATCACCCAGAACTCTCACCCTTGGTTTTCGTCCTTTTCCGTGTTCTTCTCGTTTGTTCTCGCCCCGCTTTAGTAGCGAAGACCACCGAGTTAACCACCCTCGGCGGATCTTCTTTACGGCGTATCTACACCTAATATTCGTATAGATGCAATTAAGGAACCAGTAAACAAAGTGCAATACACCTCACCATCTGTTCTTTCTTTCACATCTACACCTTATATAATTGCTATTCGGAAACCTTGAATCGATAGTGCGTGCGTCGCACCAAATCTCCACCTGCCGTGCGCACAGAGCATCAACCTGATCCCCTCATTCATATATTCCCTACACGTAAAAATGGCCGCTCGTTTCCCGTTGCTCTCTTTCCCGGGTGGTGTTCCCGAAGAACTGCTGAAACATATGCATATTGGAACTTTGTGAGTTTATCCCTGTCAACAAGAAAAGCCATATATAATAATATATAGAATCAACTTATCTCGAATTTCCACAACCGCTTTCAATTTGGTTCGGAGCTCTACTCTTGTGCATAACGAGAACTCAATAATGGATGTCAACATTGCATCGACAGGCGTTGTCTCAGTGTACCGCGGAGTCGATCAAGGTGCTTACTGTCGTTTCTTTGGCAATCGCGACTCCAGGAGATTTGAACCAACGGATTGCGGTGTTTTTCACCATCAATTTTCCACTAAGCTTATGCAAAATTACAATGGCTATGCTGACAATAACATCGAAGACGTTTTTGAGTCTATCGAATACTATGCACTACTTTTCAACGTATCCATAGACACTTTAACTATAGATCAATGCCAATTTCATCATCTCAAAGCGATTCAATCGCACCCTGTGCTGAGAAAAAGCAAACGTGTGCATTTTATTGGAGGAACTGTGAGTCATAATGAGATGCGTCAAATTATGGAAGGATTCAATTGTGAAATAACCCAAGTTTCATGCAGCGTTGAGCCAGATTTCAACATTGTTGAACCAGTTTTCATAAGCGATTTTCAAGTTATCAACGGTTCTTGGTTCAAAGGACCAATGCTTTTCAACCTTTCTTGCCATCATTTAATGATCAGAAATTGCGTTTTAACCCATGAAGATGTCAACAAGTTCATACATCAATGGGTCCAAGGAGATGGCATCTGTGGACAACCACGAACAATGTATTTAAACAAACGATCAAATGAAGAATATGAGCCCAATGTTTATGAAGACAATCAAAATCGACGTTGGAATATGAACAAGATTACCGAAGGACTATCTTAGTAAGACTATTGATTTTTTGCTTTTTTTTTTGAAATTGAAAACATTTCAGCAAGACTGCACCTCTTCCTACAGATTATTACAACTTTGAGAGAACAGTTTATAGACCCATCGACAACCAAAAACTGACATTAATAAAGTTAGAAAATGATGAATTAGGCGATGTTTTGATTTTGCAAAGTGATCTTGATCCAAATAACAGTACGATTTGTCCCTTGGAACATTTTAATGCAACATTCTTTAACAGAATTCAACGTTTTGTGCTTGATGATTAATAATTTTTTGTTATTAATAATAAATGTTTATCTATGTATCTGCGCATCTACTGTCTATTTGCATATGAAAATTAAGATTACGACTAGAGAGATGGAAAAAAGAACATATGATTTAAATTCTTCCTAAAAAAATAATGTTACCTCCTCAAAAAATCACAAGTACATACATACATACAAGGCTCAGCGAATCTACAACTGAATTTTTCACATAATTTAGTGGTTGAAAGTTTTTGAAACATGGTACTCTGGACAACAATCTTCCCGCCACTCCTATTCGTTTTTCAGCAAGTACAAACAGTCGTTTGCAACCACAGAACAAGACATTTTTTCAATCATTTTTCTGCGGTTTTGATTTTAACACTCAAGCATCGATGGGAAGATTTTTTTTTATTTTATGAAAGTAATTGGTATTATGGAGTTAAATATATATTGTGATAATGGAGGAAAAAGGCGGATGCGGAAAACCCGTAGAATAGGGTTCAGAAAAAGGAATGGGTCAGGGATGGCAAGGGGGCGGGGGTTCATTGATTAGAAAAAACGCAAAAATCATTATAATTACTTAATTTAGTAAACAATACAAACTCTATTAACTTAATTTTGATTTTAATTAAATATGAAAAGAAATTATTCTGCACTTTATTGTGTGCTTATTTCAACTAGTGCATGTTGACATCGACACCTTCTGCGCCGCTCTGCCACTGGCACTCCTGTTTCGTATAGTAGTAGTAGCTCGACTCGACCTTCGCGAACGTCTCAGACGAGTTATCGTCGGAATTCTTGATGGCAAGGTACGATATGTCCTCAGAAACGAGTGATCCGTAGTTGGCGTCCTCGAGCAGGCACAACATCACTTTGTAGAAGATTCCGAACTGGATGCAGCCAGAGTCCAAGTATTCAGTCTGACGAGTTTTGACAAACTCGCGGAGCGCAAATTGCTTCAAAGGTTTCACCTCTTCGGCAAGACCAATGATGGCTTGGACCACCGGTGGCAAGTGTTCGGAGTCTGAAAATATAAGTAATTATATTTGAGAACAAAAAAAGACAAAATCTTACCGCTGTCAACCTGAATCTTCTTCAACTCCGCGCGAATGTTGAAGTACTGAACAAGCTTGGCCTTGGTATCTTCCTCGATTAAGGCTTCGGTGTCCTTGACATGTTCCTTCTCTGCGCTTTTATTCAAACCAGTCTTGTTCGGAGAGCTGCAAATACGTTTTTTTTCAAAATCAATTCAGTTCAATCCCTGTAACATACTTCTTTTTGGGGGTTCTGGTGTGAATGCGAGTCTCGTCGGTCATTGGGACGAAATACGGGTTTTCCGTGAAGTGCAGCATAGTCGACTTGCGAACTCCGAAGACGGGCTTCACGTTCGAGACTTCGTACATCTCCCGATTGTACATCTCCTCCAGAGTTTCGTCCTCCTCGCCGTCTTCACCGTTGATCAAGTCGCAGGCGTTGTAGTTTTGAGAAACACCAATCTTGGGAGTACTGGCATAGTTACAGAAACGTGGGACATACTGTTCTCGTGGGACACCATGAACAACACACAGTTCTTGCGAAGCATGATCTTCCTGAGAAACACACTCCTCTTCTGAAACGCACTCCTCAATATGCTCATCTCCGTCGACAAATCCGTTTCCAGAGATTGACACATCGAGAGAATTGACTTCAGCAAGATCACTGACAACCTTGCCGTCTTCCTCTACTTGTTCGAAAACGTCGTCCTCGAAATCGGTCAGCGACTCAGCGTACATGCAAGTCTTTTCAACTCCTTGTGACTTCTTGTCACATTCAGAGTCATCCGATTTAATGACAAAGACCTCATTCTCGTTAAGCATCAAAGGTACACTTTTTGCAAAATCCGACTCGAGAGCGTTCAGATGGCACGCCGATTCGACACTGGCTGTAAAAAAAGGGAATCTGGAGAGTTCCTTCTTGTCATTGAGCGAGTCTGTCAGCAACGTGTCCTTGTTAGCATTCGAATCTTGGTTTTCAGAGTCCGAATTGGGTTTGTCCAGTGGTTCAGTAGGCAAGTCCGTGTGTTCCACGTCACCCTCAACAGCGTTGAGATACGTTTCCTCATCTGTGTCGGCACATCTCTTATCAGAGTCCAAGAAATCATACAAAGTAGATGACACACGGGATTTGGGCGAGAGAAAACTGGTGGAACCCTTCTCCTCGACAACAAACACATTCTTTGCCAAATTGAAAGAGACTGAAGACTTGTCCTTGGTTTTGCCTGTGGTGTTCCTGTCAGATTCCGACGTCAAATCCTCCAGTGTTTCAGTTGACAATTTCTGAATGTAAGTATCATCAAGACCAAATGGAACATCGACCGGCATCTCCTTGAACGTCAAGCCACGATCAAAAACGTTCGCAAAGCGCTTTGAGGATTCCTTGTTAGCAACTGGGCGAGTACGGATTCGGACGACCTCGGAGCACGTCTTCGCTTTGGAAACCCCCTCTGCAAAAACATGGTTATTCAAAACACAACCACTTTGACAACTTACTATCTTCTTCCTCAAAATCAGAATCAGCCAAACTGATGACTCGTCCACGGACGTTGCATCCATCAATTTCGTCATTGACTTCTTTGGTTGGTCCGGACTTAAGGTCGCAGTAAAGAAGTGGCGAGATATGTTCATCAATTATGGTGCACACTGTCTCGTCTGGAAAATGATATTTAACTTATGCGAATGGAAATCTGACGTACCTGATTTGCCACGAGAGAGTTGTTGCTCGGGAAGATGTTGAGCTGAGAGACGGATGGAAAGGACACTGCGGAGGCGGTTCAGAGCACGTCCGGGGCGGAATGGGGAGCAGAGCATATTAGAAGAAGAACAGATATTTATTACTACCAAGACTGAAATTCAGATTTGAGAGAAAAAAAAGATGTGAAAACAAAAAAAAACAAGTGCACGAATTTTAGCAGAACAGTGAAATTACGATCAAGTAGATGGAAACCAACCGTTCAATTGGAATTGTGAAAAACTGTGGCTTCAGCTGTTGAACCGCAGAAATCATTTGCAGAATTCCAATAAACTACTCAGATTACAAAGAATTGGTGACATGGGAGCAAGAACAAAGTGCGCCACTGAGCCAAAAACTTGAGTAGCAGGTGATGTGCAAAATAACAGTGGTAAGGCTCTACATCTTTCTCTATCTTTATCTGCTTGCATATGAACGAGGCAACATGCAAAACAAGATATTGCTGGTGTAATTATGCGTGATTCCCTATAAGTATTCATCTAGTTAACCGTGTGGACAGGGTTCGTGGCCACCAAGCCTAGACAGGTTGTGTCTCTTGTCTTGATAAATGGTCATAGAGATACGCTCCTTTTGTAAAGGAAGAACTAGTATATGATCTCCTTTATACATAATCACCGAATATAGTCAAAACTCTCCATGAGAGTCTTGGCCCTCTTATCAACACCAGTGAAACTGCGGCCTTTTATGGAGGCCTTATCAGTAGCACTCGGGCATAGCCTCTAAGAACATTGAAATACGAAAACAAGGTTGAGGATATTATGTACACTGGTCACAATATTTTTTCCACAATTGAATGAGAAATTTATTGCGCCGAAAGAACACAACTTTGTGGAACAAATGGAATTCCATGTGGTATGAATTGCGGAAACCATCAGTGAAATTTTCAGAAATTGCGAGAGTTTTTGGCAAAGTGATGACAAAAGAGCGAGGGAGAAGAGGAGAGTGCGAGAGGTAGAGAGGAGACGGCACGGGCCACTCCGCAGATGAGAACGGCCAAGTAGAAGACGGGTGTTTTGCGCGGATCGTGAGCGCGTCAGCTATGCACCTTTGCGCATTTCTTGACAGTCACTCGGAGACGGAGAGAGGCCTGTTATTTGTGGGAAACACAATTCACTGAGACAATAAAAAAAACTGAGACAATAAAAAAAAAATTGAAAATGCAATTACAAGTTCAACTAAGATGCTGACAACATACAGGAAAAAAACGGTACTGAACACTTTGATAAAAAATTAGAATGCATCTTCGGCAGGTTCATCTGATAGTTTTCAGACTTCTTCTTTTCCTTGGACGACGACGTTTATAAGACGGTTTTCGAGCAACGCCATTGTCTGTTTCATCTGTTTGAACTTCGCGAGGTTCTTCGCCGTGACGCGGGTTTTCGTCAACTTCTTGTGTTTCTCCAAAGACTTGAGCAGTGTTTTGACGACCATTTTCATCTGGGCCGTTTGAGCCCTCTGAAAATGGAACTTGTTTCCAAGTTTTTTAAAGTCCAGATTTTACCGGCTTTGATGAGAGTCTGAGGAGCGCCATCTTCTTCCCGTTGATCTCTTTGATGCTCAGTTTCTTGAAAGTCAGGATGGAAGACATGGCTAAAACGCATTTATGCTAAAGTTTTATTTCTCTCTACCATACTTTTCCTGTTTTTTTATTGTTTTTTGCAGAAAATTCATGAAAAAGCAACGGTTTTCCCCGCCTATTTTTTGTTGACCCCTTGAAAATGTTTGTAAACTGTCAAAAATTTTTTTCAAAAATAGACATCTTCCCTGAGCTAATTAAAACCCCATTTCTTCTGATTTTTTCTCGAATTTTCCCCCATTCATTTTTGGCCAAAAAATTTATTCCTTACTTTTCCTCCCACTGTTTTCAAGCAAAAAACTCACTGAGATCCGGAGGAGCTGCTGACAAGGCGGCGATTTCGACGGACGAAGTTGTTGGGTATGAATTTTCTGAGCCTCCCATCCCCTCTCCTCAGAAAAAAAAACCAGGGCGAGGGAGGGGGGACTTTGTTCCTCAAAAATATTTGTTCACTCTACTTGACAGTATGCATAATTCGTTTAGACTGAATTTGTGCCTTAGTCACAATGTATCGCAGGATTCCCACGCCTGTTATGGCTAGCACACTCCACCAATGTGAAAATATACGTCGTTCCTTACCATTCTTCCGTTTTTTCTGTTCAAATGTTCGCGGTTCCTTCTTTGCCTGCTCCTAAAAAGCAAGCTGAAGTAAAGCCAGTGGCCAAACCGAAAACAGTGCAGGAAGCCAAACCGGTCGTCAGAATGATGTTCACCACGGACGAAATCAGCGATTTAATGGGGAAGCAGAGAAACTTGACCAGGTTGTTGGAAAACCCTGTAAGTACATATATCTATATTTTATAATTAAAATGCCAATTTTCTCGTAAAATCAAATTAATTTTAGAATGCTCAACACCCCTCGTTCACCTATCCTCTTTCCCATCTCGTGTTCTCTCTTGATGCGACATTGGCTTGGAAAGGACATATTTTTGAACCGGTGAGATTTGAACAGTTTTACTATTGTGAAATATGTAGGACCAATTTCGATTGTTTTTAGGGAGTCAGAGCCAACTTGGATCATTCTTTGAAGTGCGTGCAGATATTGGAGAATATTATGATTCGAGCAATCATTCAAGGAGCGGATTATTGGAATTTGATCAATGAGGAAATTGCAAAACCTGGAGAAGAGTTTTTGGTATATTTCCAAATGCATGAAAGCGGAAGAAGTCTATCTGATGAAAATACAGTGTGATTTGTGATTTGGAAAGTAGTATTTGAGTTTGCATTTGTTTATTTTGATGATAGTATTGATTATTCGTAAAATTAAGTTTTGTTTCATAAATTGTATATTATGATACTGGCTGTTGCAGTTTCAATTTCTTGTTGACCCAAATTAAAATACAAAATCTCATAAATAAAATAATTAATACAAAATGATAACCAATATAATTGCAATTGACGCAAGTAATTTTCAAATTTAAAATACAACTACGAGTGAGAGCGTCAAATTAAATTACACTGAACATTTGATAACACTGCCAAAGATCAGTCGATAAAGTTTTTTTAAATTATGTACTAGGAAACATTTCGTGTTTCCTGGCAAATTTTGAGCATTATTTACATTGGATGGTGTTGCGTTTTCTTCTTGTTGCACTGATTGTTGATCGTGATATTGAGCTACCCATTCAGCATTCGCTGCCTGATTATTGTCGTTGTGTGGTACGGTGACCATGTTTCCACTGGAGTGTCTCCAAAGTCTTGAAGTTGCGCCGGCATTCACTGGATCTACATATAGGCGTTAGTTTTCGAATTGGATTCGTTTAAATTTGAAAAATAAATATTTCAGTCACTGTAGTACATAGTCTACTGGTTTTTGTTTTTGGACGGGTTAAGATATGCTTCACAAAATCAATAGGGGTCATGTCCGGTTCGGCGTGCGCTGTTTTCTTTGCGTCTCCAGGTTTCTGATGCTGTCTAAGCCACCCGGATCAATAACCGTGCGCAGACAGGTAGGTGGTTGACCGCGACGCGCACGCATCGCAGAGGAGATCGGGACCAGTGAAGGGTCCAGTCACTGCAGTATTTATCGCTCCCCATGAAATCACTAGTAATTTTGACGCACTTTTCACCTGTAAACGTTCCTTTTAGTATACTTTTTTCTAACTGTCCTTCTGACTAGCCATTTGTATGGTTTCAGGTTGCCTCATCATGGCGGACAGCAAAGATGAACATGTTGGGAACAAAACTGAAGAACAAGCGGAACGGAATCAGCAACCGGATGGAAACGTCGCACAAACCGTAGATGCTGCTCCTTCTGGAAACGTTGCTCCCGCCGGACACGTTGCTCCCGTCGGAACTTTTCACCCAACAGATGCCCCTCAAGTAATCTACGTCTACAATCCAAATGTGACTGAGCCCGGAACATGGATCTGGGCGCAGCACCAATACCAAGGATTATTCTCTGCACCAGCACCCATGCCGTACTACCAGCCTGTTCAACCACAACAACAACAGTTCGTTCCACCACCAACGGCTCAATATCAACCACAACAGAATGCCCAACAAGAACAACTCAACTGGAACCAAGGACAACCTCTGCCATATGACCAACTGATGGGCCCTGCACCAGCTCCGAATCCAGAAGGTCAGGGAACTGGTTGGCGACGAGGAGTTCCGGAAGTCAGTCCGTTCTTGTTTTTGGTGGGAGGTGAGATGTTGAATACGCTCGGATGGTCGGAGAGAAGTCTTCGGGGACGGCTCAACGAAATGCTCAGAAATAACGAAAATTGTTTCGAGAAGTCACTTGTTAAACTGGATAAACTGCAGCCGATGAATAGAATTGCATGGGAGAACATTACGGAGATCCGAATGTTTTTGTTGAAGTTGGATAATAAGGAGATTCCACTGGATCCGAATACCTGTGATACTGACTACGATGTGGACAATTCTCACCAAAGGTATGTTAATTTCAGTTTTCAATAGTTTTTAATTGTATCTGTTTAGATATGACAACTTGAACCAGGGTCGTTCGGGTGATCCATCGTTCAACGGCAACCACCAAGGACGTCGTAAAACCAAGTGGCAAGTCACTCAGAATATATTCTGCTTTTAATGGTAAATTTTCAGGAATCAGAAATTCGGTGCTGGATTAGTTTGGCGTGTCGAAAGACCAAGGAAGAAGCCATTCCACATGAGAAGAGCATACTACAACAAGTACTCTTACCATGCGCCTCCATATCCAAGTGCGCCAGGCAAAACTTGGCGTGAAGTTCTGAGTGGTCCGAGAAGACGGATCCCGCAGCTGATGAATGTTCCGACAAGTGGACCTTCGACATCTTATCAACGTGCTCCAAATGGAAGATATCAGCGGTATGGACAAGGACGACCGGCGTCGAGGTATCAAAATGAGAACAAACGGTATGTATAAGCATCTCTTAGTGTCAATGAAGTTATGAATTTTCAGCTCTGATACTTCGCGTCGGGAGACTTCTACCCAAACAGATGAAAGCAGTGTCCAAGATGTCCAAACTGCCCATGGTCGTACCGAAGCACCGGTTGCTACGGTTATTGACCAAGTTGCTGATCCGGTTGCTAATCCAGCTGCCAATTCGGTTGCTCCGATGTCTACGACTAGTCCGATGGCTCCAGAGGTTCTGGTAACTACAGCCGCTTCATCATCTAAGGTTTTCGTTTCACCAGTTCCTCCACAGTGGGAGGATATGGAGTTGGATACTTCTGGCAAAAGTTCTTCAACCAAAATGTCCTACTCGGCAGTTGTTCAGAATATGCCGCAGCCAAAGTTCATCAATCTTCCGAAACAGAAAGGTCCGATTGCGGATTCATCAACTGGTGAAGAATCGTCTGGATCATCTTGTCGAAGTTTCAAGAAACGTGCGGATCGCACGAAACAAGTTCTAAAGCAGAAAATCGACGAAGTCGAGAAGATGGATCTGATTCTTGAAGAGTCTTCCGACTCATCACGTGAATCGATCAAGAGAAAGAATTCTCCCAGTGACAGCTCGCTTGATGCCCCGCAGTCATCATCCCAGCCTCCGGCTAAGAAGGGCAAAACGTAAGGTGGTTTTAGTAAAATCAACATTTCAATTATACTTTTTTAGGTCTTCGGAGAAAGAAGTTTCGGGAGAATCCTCTCAACCGCCGGGAACCTCGATTATGGACCCGGCTCGTCGAACACGCCGAGAGAAGCAACTTGCAGCTCTCTGGGAGAAGCATCACCCACCAGTTGAATTGGAGCCGGATCTTTCTGACGGATGTCCAGCGAATCTTCCGGAATTTTCAATGGAGTCTCTCCAGCAGACGCTTGGAAGATATCTGAAGCGCCATGAAGATCACCGTTCAACGCGCAAGAAGAGTACGTATCTCTCTCAAAATTTATTTTTTAAACTGAATGTTGTCTTTCAGACTCTCAATTTCTCACTGCTCTCGAGTTATCGATGGTCAATGACTTTTGGAAGCTCCGATCCAAGTTCGACTCTCTAAAGAAGAAAGATGATCTGGTCACGTTGTTCTGGGGAGAGCGACTTGCTCACTATCTCGACGAAGAGGTGGACATCTCGGACAACAGAAGAACGTTGTTCCTGCGTTTTGTGGAGATCCTTCTCAACTCGGCAAGCAACCAAATCCTCCAGTGTGATGCTTTCATTCTTTCCAAAATGCTCGAAGAAGGAAAGGAGAGAATTGATGACCTGGCAAAGGAGTATTTCACCCTGCTTTTCCATTTCAACCCGCAAGTTCATGAATAAGTTGTTCATGAGCCCGAGGCTGTTTTCTTGTTGATTTTTTTATGTTTTTCCATGTCATCAAACCTTCCAAAACACATTTACAAATTTATATTAGAATCCAGCAGTTTCATGTCTTTTTTTTATCTCAAAGAGAGTTCTTCCATTTCCTCGATGCCCAGTTTTTTTTATTCATAATTGTTTCCTTTCAACGTTCCAATAAAGCATTCCGAGTGAAACAAATTGTTATTTCTTTTATAACATTCTCCTAGCTGATATTCTATGAGACATTATGCTTGTGTTTTTGTAAATTTTTGAAACTAGGCGTTCAGTTTTATTTTCAACTATTTAATCACTTTTTTTTGAAGTTTTTATGACAGAACTGGGAATTTATTGAAAGATTTCCAGTGAAAACATTACATCGAATTAAATAGAAGGGGTACATGACAAGAGCGAGAATCAAGCAGAACAGCCCGAAAATCTTGTGAACCGGATATGTCATGTAGATTGTTCCGTCGGAGAATAAAAGTATTTGAAAATCTCCTGTCAGATTATCCAACCGTTCCTTCTCCATTTTTAAAACAATAAGAAATCAAAGGTAAAGTTTACCGAAACATTCGGTTTCACTTTCATCTGTTCTCCTCAAGGTTTCATAGAGGCAACCATAGTAACAAAGCATCACAGTCAAATAAAAAATTAAAATTGAAAAACCATAGGTTTCCAAGAAAAAGAACAGGTGGAAAAAAATGTATCAAGGCATACTGCATTTCACTTCAGCTTTCTTCTCCCCACCATCCTACGTGACGTTTATTCTGCTGAATAAACGTACTGAAAAAAGTCTACTGTTTCCTACACGTATATATTCAACTGTTTCAGTGGCCCACTCATAAGGGGCACAATGATTTTTGATTCAATTTCAAAAGAAGAATACGACCATGAAATAGCAACTTCTGGAGCGTTGACATTTTTTTTTGAAGTATGGATATTAGTTCCTTTTTCTGTGTTTTCTGTCGTTTCTTCGTTTCTCATGTTCCCCATTTACCGCTACGTTTTCAATCAAAATCGGAAGAAGGATCAAGCGGTAAGTGGAGTGTTTTTACCATCTATCAATTCCATTGATAACTTCAGACAGCTGTATTCCCAATTGTTGAACATTTTTTCCATGTAGTCAAGGCAGTTCTACTTGCAATTTTTCTAGGTGTTGTTCTGCATGCAATGTATTCTTTTTTGATTTACGAATATCCAATCTGGGTGTAAGTTAACACATTTTTCCCCCTTTCTGCCCTGATACATTGAAATCATTGTCAGATTGGTTCTCACTATTGTGTGCAAAGTGGCGTTCTTGGTACTATTTGAATTTGGATTCCTTGCTTTCCAACAAGTACAGTACCTATTGCACTTCCTTCTAGCGTTGCAAAGATTTCTGTTATATTTCTACCCGGAAACTGAGAAATTTGTGAATTTGACCGAGAAATCCATGAAGCTGGTCATTAAAGTGCTATATGCGATTTGTATTTGCGCCACTGCTGGAATCAGTTTTTTATCATTGTTGTCAAGTATTGTAGATGGACTATCTTTTAGTGAAAACATTACTGAGAACTTTCACGCCTCCCATTGGGACATGACTGAAAACTTCCACACCTTCCATTTGGTCTGTTATCAATTTTTTGACAAATTCCACCTAGATTTCTATTTCTCCAACTATTCCAGATGTTTAATGTGTTCCTCAACGTGTTGCTGATGATCAGTGTTATTTTGTACTTTTCCATCATGATCAGCGTAAGGAAACTCACCAATTTAGCCAGTGCCATACAAAATAAACCTCAAAGATACATATTCTATCAAGCAATCTTACTATTTATTACTAGAATTGTGAGTTCTCTCAACTGAATACGTATTCATGTGAATAATTTTATTATTTAGCCCGCTTTGCTACTTTTAGTTTGCTGCTTGATTTATTCTTATGATGATTCGCCGTTTGAACGGATTGCCGGTGTGAGTGCAATCGATGTTTAATTGTGAGATTCAGAATTTTTCAGCTTTCCTACGCGTCAGTTTACTATGATTTCCTTATAACTCCATTCACAATACAAATCACTTATCTGTTCTGCAATCGGAGAAATGTCACAGCAGTACTCTCCACTATCAACACCTTCAAATGGGGTCGTTCTGGCCGTAATTCTGCGAAAGTTCAACCAGGACATCAAAGTTACCTAGAATCAACGCATGCTTAGTAGTGACTAAATCATTTTTTGTCTAATTTTGATTACCAATCGTCGCAAACAAATGACATAAAGTTATCGAAGCTTAGCAACAAACTTTTGGTAACCTTTCAAGATTTCAGTTCATATTCTCCATTGAGACCCTAATCTCAACAACCAAAACGTAATCATGAACTCATTTTACAACATTGATTCCATATAACCTCATTGTCCCAAATATTTCCTCCCTTCAAATGGTAAAAAGATAAGTGACCCTTTCCCCCAAAACGTCACCCTTTCCCCCAAAACAACCGAGAAGTCACCCATGTGTGTTGGTGTAAATCGGAAAAGATAAGGATGAGTGATTGGAATGATATGGCTCGGTGAAATACAAGTTGCACTTTTATGGAGGTAAAGGTTGACTCAGAGTGAACCGCAGAGGAAGTGTTTCAGCAGAATTGTCAGAATTCAAGTTATTCCTGACTTTTCAAGTCTTCCAGGCGTTTTCAATTCCTCATCTTGGAACAAAAATCAGAAAATCAGAAATCTCTCTTCTTTTCGTCACAGAACTGCTTTGCCTTGGGATTAAATGAATGGTTTCGCAAAATGTAACAAACATTACATACATAATCCAATAATCCCATTACGTATTCATTTCTCTTATCGGCTTATCACAAAATCTATTTTTTTCAACATGGTGCATTGTTCGTGTGAATCCCCAATCCCACGTAGCTGGACTGATCACCGCATGGATATTTGCACGTTTTTGGGCGGTTTTCGGGATAAAGAAATTCCCAAGAAAACGAGCTTCGAGGTTTTGGAACAGTGTTGAAATGACATGGTTGTGAAAAGTAATGAGGCATGGAAAACGGGTCAGAGACATTGCACTTGTGACATTTCAGGGCACTCCAAGCTTGGATTTTTGTCATTATGTTATAGATCTCCAGATTTTTAAAAACCATCCCCCAAAAACTATATAGCCCTTAACATTTAGTTTAGTTTTATTGGCAGTTTTTTTTGACATTTCTTCTTACTGTAAAGTTTACTGCGAGATGATAAACAATTTCAAATGCAATTTGCACACGAAAAAGTGTAGCCATATTTAAGGGCAAGTGAGTCAAATGTCGCTTGATCATGGGCTAGGATTAGGACTTCACGGGAGTTAATGTTGTGCGATCTTGAAAGGGTACTGAGAAGTTTGTTATTAAGGTTTGATAACTTTATGCCATTTGCATGCGACATTTGGTACCCGGAACAGGTTTTGTTTCCAGAACACGGCATAAACAAAACAATTATGAGCCCACCGTTCTTTGTACCCGAATTAATGAAAAATTAGCATCAATGTTTGCCATCAACAGTTGTAAAACGTCGCAGTCTTACAAAACCAACTTGATCGAATTGCAAAAACATTTTTGGATTTTTCTATGTATGACTCAATGTTTTCCCCTTTGCAAGTGAAAAAAGATAAGTCACTCTTCCAAAACATCCGAGAAGTCACTCATGTGTATTGGTGTATATCTGATAAGATAGGGATGAGTGATTGGAATGGTATGGCTCAGTGATATACAAATTGCACTTTTATGGAGTGGAAGGCTGACTCAATGTGAGCTGCAGCAGGAGATTTTGCAGAGGAATCAGAAAATCATAGTGTTCCGGACTTTGTAAGTCTTCTAGGCGTTTTCGAATCCTCAGCTCGGAACAAAAATCAGAAAATCAGAAATCTCTCTTCTTTTCGTCACAAATCTGCATCGCCTTGGGATTAGTGTACGAAACATGAATTGTTCGGGCGAATGTAAAAAACATTACATTTAATCCATGAATTCCATGACGCTTTTATCTCTCTTACCAGCTTATGGCACAAACTCTATTTTCAACATAAATCATTGCTTCTGCAAATCTCAGATCCCACGTAGCTGTGACAATACAAGCCAAGAAAAGGGTTTCAAGAACTTGACAAACTAGCCGCCATTCCGGAACAGCGACATTTTGGAGCCACCCTGGGAGCCAGAACGGCTTAGAAATGCTGCGGTTGCGAAATGTCAGACTAGAAAACGCGGCTGACTCACAACAAGGAGATCGCACATTTTCTGTGACTCTGTAGGTCACACATCTAACTACAGAGAATGATAAACCAGGACAGAAAGGGTATGAAGATGTCGCAAGCTTTATCTGAAGTTGGATGCATCTAGACCTACAATACCATCTTACCAAGGTGACACATACAATCAGTAACAAATAGATATCAAAAAAGGTCACCGAAAAAACTGTAGTTTTTGACATTTAACGCGGCTTGCGAGCTTGTGAGCTTATAGAAGGCATCATTCTCCTCCGTTCTTTTTGTTCCATCTGCTTGTTTTCTTTGTGATTTCCATTCAATTTGCATACGAAAAAGTGTAGTTTAATGTAAGGTCAAGTGAGTCAAATGCCACTTGATTATGGGTTAGTTGGTGGGATTAGGGCTTTAGTGTAGCCAATGTTTTCTGATCTTGAAAGGTTTCCGAAAAGTTTGTTGTCAAGGTTTGATAACTTTATGCCATTTGCATGAGGCATTTGGCACCCGGAATTGGATGAGAAATGTCATGAAAAACAAAGGATTACTGTATATATGCCCTTATGGCAAACCCACAGTGTCTCACCACAGAACAGCATATCAGATCCTGTTACCTGCGTCATCAGTCCATTGTTGTTGACATGTTTCCATTGTTTCTCGTGATCCTCCTTCTTCTAGTTTTAAGGCCCGCCCCCTTAAGAAAAGAAAAGAAAAGGGGCGGAGCTTCAACGGTATTCCGTATAAAACAGGAAATTTGGCTGGAATTCTCATTTCAAGAGTTTTAAAAACCATTTTTACCACTCCTGAAACGGTTCAACAATGACCCACTTCCTGATGCTCGCCACTCTCCTGTTCGCATCCGTTGCTCTTCTCGAAGGAAAACCGCGTCAATGTTACATCGGGTCTATGAGATTCCACAAATTGCATCGAACGACGAGTAGGACTGATGCCTGCATCCTGAGCTTCAATAGAGACTCAAGAATGACGGTCAGCAGCTTCCATGAGGAAGAAGATGTCCTGAAGACGATGACGAGTGCGAGAAAGCAGTTCGAGAAGGAACACATATTCAATTGCGGAACAGTGGTAAGTATGAGTCCGCAAAGGGATAGGAATCGCGTCTAGGTCTAGTACTGCGGGCACCTTATTTGGGGTTGAAAGAAGAATAAGAATTTGGAACTTGCCTAGAATTTTTCTGCACGTCTAGGCAGTCTTATTGTATAATTCAACGGGCGCAAGCCTGAAAAAGGCGCATTGAAATCTCCTTGTGTTGAAAAAAATGGAAAGTTCAAAAACGGCTGAAGGGCTAGGGTAGTTTGCTACATTCTGTGCGCAGCTTTTCGGAACAATTCTAATCCAGCGCGATGCAGTTTTGTGACGAAGAGAAGATAGGAGTTTCTGATTTTCTGATTTCTGCTCAACTTGGCAAATTGAGAGAGGCATAAAAGTCCGGAAGCCCAGAAAACCCAAAGAATAAACACTTGAGAATCTTACGTTGTCTAAAATCCTTTTATGATCTAATCTGTTTTCAGTACAACAAGGAATTTCACGGAAACATGATTGTTTGTGCGTGTTATTATGATAACTGTAATCACCCCAACTACTACAGCCGATTCACAGCATTGAATTCGAATACAATCCGCAGGAAAGACATCCCCGACGTGAATGTCACCGACCACTTTCCATAACGACCTTTAATTTGATTACATTTTCTCAGCATCCTTCCAAGAGTACCATAACCCTATTCTGAGTTCATCGTTTCCCCTGTTTTTTTTAATGATATACGGCCTCTGCGTTTTCTTTGGTTTTTAATCTTGGACATCTTGGATCTTTTTAATAAACTGCTGTGTTGTGTCTCAAAGCGAATCAACAGTATTTGACAACTACTAGGTTTAGGAAAGGATTCCATTAGGACCAGTTGGGGATTGCATATGGAATGAGTCAATTCTATTTCAGGCATACAGGAAAAAAAGTAAGCCACGCATGGGCCAGATATAGGTGACTGGTTTTCTTCCAAGATCTTTCGCCCTTTCTGAGATTTTCTGAAATCTCTTGCCCTTCATCTGTTGTTCACTCGAACTCCATCGGATTAATCACACCTGGACAAACATTTTTGTGCCAACTTTGAGCTAAGAAAGAAACAATGATCGGGAGCAATGTGCACTGGATTAGAGTCAATCCGATGCACATGCCGATCATCACATCATCTCTTCTTCTGGTTTGTTTCTTGGGTAATCTTTGAATTTCGAGTAATGTGAATCGAAAATAGATGAGGAGAAGCAGATCAGAGGTCGGACAACGTATAGAAGACGTCAGATGTCAGAAGTCAGTGATTTAGAACTTGGAATACATTAAGAAGAAACAAAACACTCACAAAACAGTTGCGTTATAGGCCTAGCACATTTCCAAATGTTCACCGAGATCTGGTGCCCCGACGTTTCGAAACCGTTCATTTTAAAAGTACATCTTAAAAACGTCAAGAGGCATGTTCAACTAGCAGATTAAAGTGTTTCCCAGTATTTCCCAAAATATCTTCTCTTTTTTGCCAGATTATTATTCCGTACATATGTACATCACCCGCCATTTCTCTGGCAAAACATAGATCCACTCAAAATCCTTATCCGTGATACATAACTGTGATGAAGAAGCAAAAGAGAAGCAGTGAATTGGCACTTATGTATCATTATTGCAAAAAAACGTGTGGTTTGAACGTTTTGATCCTTAGATTGGAAGCGAGGGATTTTGGTGCTGACTTATAGAATCCGTCCGGATGTATGGAGTTTGACACTTATCATTGGGGAGCGGGAGCAACTTGACGATTTTTTTTAAATTAAGCTTCAAGATTCCTTGTAAATGAACACCGAGCTCAATGAATTTTTACTAGTGTTAACTTACGGAGCAAGCCATAAAGCAAGAACTAAGTTCGTAAATTTACATTGAGTCCTCTACGATTTACAGAGAAAAGGATATTTCCCGTAAATTTTTCCAAAGTTTATTCCAACCGGTTTTTGCCAGTTTTTTGACAATTTTCTGCTATTTTTTGGCTTCAAATCATAAGAAATCCATATTTCCACCGATTGATTTCAACTTCTCCAATTTCCGTGTTGATTTACAAGCCATTTCCTTCTATGGCAGTAAAGAACACCCATAGGGAGATCGTGGTCACGAGCCCCAAACTTCTGACGCGTGTATGCTAAATAATGTTGCGTATTTCAAAGCGGAACGATGTTTTCGTCAAAAACACATGATTTTCCGACTTCCGGCTCCAATAACCCGATGACTTTTAACCTGCAAAAAAAAATTTGCAAACGCGTCGCGGCTTCCATCAATCTCTTCTGTTCGGTGACGAGTTCCAAAGTCCACACATCCCGACCAAGTAGTTTTAAACATCAGCACCAAAATCCCTCAATTTCTATCCAAGGATCAACGCGTTCAAGCCAGATGTTTTTTAGTAATGATAAACAATCGTCTTCTGCCTTCTATCACAGTTATCACGTATTAGGAAACCTACTGGATCTACATTCAACCGAGGGAACGAATAACGGGTGGTGTGCATTTGTACATGATTACAATGCAATCTAGGAGAAAACGAGATGGAAAAGTTTAGAAAAAACTGGGCACACTTTAAACGTTGGGGTACTATTTTCAAGAAAATATTGAAAGTGTCATAGACTTCGCAACTGTATAGTTCATGTGGACAATTGCACAACGACGTGCTTCTCAAATTTTTCTATTTCTTGAACGAACGTTTTCTCACCCTCTAAAACTCGAAATCCAAATCCGAAAATAGCAGATTCTGATTCTTGCATTTGAAGTCTTCTATACGTTGCCATAATTTGCCATTAGCAAAACTGCAAAATGCTAAAGGGTTTTCTCAGATCATATCCCAAAATCTTCATTATACTTTGGTGCTGACCTCACAAGTTCAAATCAGAAAGAAACCCCACTAACTGTTTTAAATTAAACGGAGTGAAACGTTCATTCTTATAAAATCCGTAAACATCTGGAGATTAGCACTTTCGTCATCACTGCCGTTGCAGCGCCTCGACCAAGAGGGGGTTTTTCTCTCTCTAAACTAATCCTAAAAACTGCTATTCAAATTATCTATTCAGAAATAGGACACAAGTTTCCAAGTCATTCATTCTGTTAACTGTAGAAACAGCCCGTGCTTTGTTCAACATGAAATTCTTTATTATGCAGGTAGGATCATTAGATTAGAGGTAGCATTCAAGGTTGATTAAGAGGTAGGGGTAATGTCACTATTGGAGTGTAATCCACTCTGTGGACAGTGTGTGCCATATGGCGTTCAAGTCTGGCAATACATTTGCATGGATATCGGCGATTCCTATTTCTGAACGAAGTGTTTGGTGAAGGTACTCGATTAGGGAATCGTGTCTTGCATAACTCAACTTGCCTTTGATTTGATATGATACCTTCTTTGTTCCGCAAGTAACTATGCAGACTCCTCTGGGGATTGAATTTTGAATTTTCTGTAAATGGTATTCACTTTTCCTTTTGCATCGCATGTCAGTATATCTACAAACTCACTGTTGTTGCAGCTTAGCTTTCCATGCGTTGGTTCGAATGAAATGCATGTGATGTTCCGTTGGGCTCCTTTCAGACAATTATAGCAGCCTTGATAGTTTGTCTGTTGGCTTATAGTGCAATCGGTATTGGAGTTGATGATCGAGCTGTTGTAGCTCTTGTGGAATGCCAGTTGTACGTGCAAATTCGAGTGTTTCATCTTGATTGCTGGGATATTGTCTGTTGTGAGTCCGAGTTGGTATCGTTCCGTGATGCTATCTAACAATGATCAAAATCAAGCCAACATCAATTATGGGAAGAAATCGGTGACGTCCGGTGTTGGAATGTTTCTCCATGTCACGTTTTTTCCAGACAAAAAGAGATCGTCGTAGGGAAATGGTCGATTGCATAGATCTCTGTAACACGCGCAGATAATCCAAGTCTTGGAGTTGGGCTGTCTTCCTGAAAGTTTTGGTGTATATGTATTCCATCTAATCTTTACTCATTCCTAAGACCCATACTTACCACTGTTCCCCAGTTGAACACTTTTTCCTTCTCGAACTGCTTTCTCGCACTCGTCATTGTCTTCAGGACATCTTCTTCCTCATGGAAGCTGCTGACCGTCATCTTCGAGTCTCTATTGAAGCTCAGGATGCAGGCATCAGTCTTACTCGTCGTTAGCCGCAATATGTGAGATCTCATAGTCCCGACGTAACACTGACACGGTTTTCCTTCGAGAAGAACGACGAATGCAAGAGAGTGGCGAGCATCAGGAAGTGGGTTATTGTTGAACGGTTTCAGGAGTGCTAAAAAAAGTTTTTAAAGTTCTTAAAATGCAAATTCAACCTAAATTTCCTGTCTTAGACGGGACCGTTGTTTTTTCATGTTTTTTCATGACATAATTGATTTACTGACAACAAAATTTTCCTGTCAATAAACTAATCTAACTATTAAGCCATCCGTTCAGGAAAAGCAGTACCCTTGCCAAAAACATTGTCAAACAACGGAACGACATTTTCCAATATTTAATTTTTAAATTATAACAAGTTGCAGAAAGTTCACTTTGACTGACCTCTTCATCACAAACTCGGTTGTCATATCATTTCCAGCTTTTTTTTCTCGGCAGCATATTTTCTATCTATCATTGGCAATCCGAGTTGGCAAACCAATACTGAAAATTTACATTTAAAAAAAAAACTAAACATTTTTATTTTCAACTAACCATCTTCACATCAGAATAAAAACAATAGCTAAAAAATATAACTAAGCATCAGAAAAATCGAAAAATCCTCGGTTCTCCAAGGAGAACCATAGGGCAACCCTCAACTGAGGGATCTAAAGGAGAGAATGAAGGCGAATTGAGTGCAAACGACGCGGCGCACGAGGAGGTCCAAGGTCAAGCGTGCCCTCCGTTCTGGCAACACTCTCTCGCGTGCAATTTATTCGCATTGCAAGAGTGTTAGGGGCTTGTGAGAGACTTGGAGACGAGAGTGTACAGCTGTTGGGTGCGCAACAGAAGAGTCGGCCAGAAAACCGATTGAAGTTGGCATGTGGTACATGTACCAGCCTGAACCTGCGGCTTCACCGCATACATGCTGTAAAGAAGTTCAAAAGACTCAAAAGTTTATCTTTAAAATTGTTCCAATTTATTTGCGTCATCGATTTGACAATATCGAAAACTGCGCAATAACTTTTATTGAAAAGTTTAGAATTTTTCACAAATAACAACATAATACATATATCAGAAAATTTGAAGTAGCTGGGATTAGACAAACAATTGCCTTTTCACTACTAAGCATGTGTTGAATCTAGGTAGTTTTGATGTTCCGGTTGAATTTGAGCAGAATTACGACCCGAACGACACCAATTGAAGATGTTGATAGTGGAGAGCATTGCTTTGGCATTTCTCCGATTGCAGAACAGATAAGTGATTTGAATTGCGAATGGAGTTACAAGGAAATCAAAGAAAATTAACGAATATGAAAACTGAAACATTCCGAATCTCAAAATCAAACATCGATGACACTTACAGTGCCAAGCAGTTTTAAAGGAGAATCATCATAATAAGAAATGAAGTAGCTAACTAAAAGAAGCACAGCTGGCTAAAAAATAAAATAATCCTCATGAGTACGTATTCAGTTGCGAGAACTCACAATTCTAGTAATAAATAGTAAGATTGCTTGATAGAATATGTATTTTTGAGGTTTATTTTGTATGGCACTGGCTAAATTGGTCAGCTTCCTTACGCTGATCATGATGGACAAGTACAAAATAACACTGATCATCAGCAGTACGTTGAGGAACACATTAAACATCTGGAATAGTTGGAGAAATAGAAATCTAGGTAGAATTTGTCAAAAAATAGATAACAGACCAAATGAAAGGTGTAGTAGCTCCCAGTTATGTTTTCTCCAAAAAGTACTTCATCTACACTACTTGAAAAATATGATAAAATAGTGATTCCAGCAGTGGCACAAGTACAAATTGCATACAGCACTTTGATCACTCTTTTCATGGATTTCTCGGTCAAATTCACAAATCTTTCAGTTTCCGGGTAGAAATATAACAGAAATCGTTGCAAAGCCAGGAGGAAGTGCAGGAGACACTGTACTTCTTGGAAAGCAAGGGATGCAAATATAAATAGTATTAGGTACGCAAATGAGCACGCAAAAGTGAGAATCATCCTGACAATGACTTTAAAGTATCAGAGGAGAAAGGGGGAAAATCAAAATAAAAAACTCACAACCAGCCTTGAAATTTAGAATACAAAATAAAAAACATCGCCCACAACAAAAAAAACCTAGAAATATTGCAATGAGAACTGTCTTGACTACATGGAAAAAATGGTCGATGATTGGGAAGACAGCTGTCTAAAGTTGTCGACTGAATTGATAAATGGTAAAAGCCCTTCACTTACCGCTTGATCCTTCTCCCGATTTTGGTGGAAAACGTAGCGGTATATGGGGAACATGAGAAATGAAGAAACGACAGAAAACACAGGAAATGTAACTAATATCCAATAAAAACTATCCAACACTCCAATAGATATTAAGCTAAGATGGTATTCTTCTGTTAAAGTTGAATTAATATACATCTTGGAATAAACGTCACGTTTGGCGATAGAGAGGAGATAGCTGAAGTGAAATGCAGTGTGCCCTGATACATTTTTTTTTCCACCTGTTCTTTTTCTTGGAAACTTTTAGTTTTGCAAGTTTAATTTTTCATTTTAATGAGGTTTTTTTGCTATATGTAGTTGCTTTTAAGAAACCTTGAGGAGAACAAGTGAAACCGAATATTTTGGATAACCTATTCCTCTGATTTATTCTTACTTCAAAAATGGAAAAAACTGAGAAAATATAACTGGAGTCCTAATAGAGGTTGTTATTTGCTCTATGTCTTGCCTCCTGCCAGAGCAAACTTTCACCACGACGTTGGCAAAGACCAACATATCTGAATTGTTTAAAATTTCCGTATTTATGAATCAGGCTAAACACATTTTACTAAAGGATTTGATTCTAGAGCAAGAAGCTCAGAGTTTCTGAAGAAGCGAATCAAGCACGAAGAAAGAAAGCCTAAATTATGTTTGATCAATGAATATTATTATAACGATCAATGTTTTCAGTACTTCCTCTGAATTGAACTAACTGTCTGAGTTTTCATTGTGTTTCTTGATAATTTTCGTTTTTTTTATCACCCTTGAACTCGGGCCTCGAAGGCGGTCGGCGCTTGCATGTCCTCTTTCGCATCATTCACTGCGTCCGTCAAGCGGCAGCGTCCATTCGGAAACACTCTTTCTCTCCCGTCTCTTGCTTCTTTACTTCGGAGTTCGCTGTTGGAATCGTGTGACAAATCACGGGGTTTGCTTTGTTTCCACGGCAACTTCTGATAATCCCCCGCTCCCTATTGCTTCATTTCTACCTTTTGCGCTTTTCGTATATTTCATTTTGCTCATGCTCATTTTGCTCGTTCACCTCAAAATCCTCTTATTTTTCAGAACTTACGAAGAAAATGGCTGACAACGCCGCTGCCGCTCAAGGAGATGCTCCCGAGTACATCATGATCAAGGCTATCGGACAGGACAGCACCGAAGTCCACTTTCGCGTGAAGTACGGAACTTCAATGACCAAGCTCAAGAAGTTGTACGCCAACAAAACTGGAGTCGCGGTCCAAGGCCTCAGGTGAGAAAATTCAAAGAGAAAATCAAAATCATTTTTAAAAATTTCAGATTCCTCTTCAACGGCCGTCGCATCAACGACGAGGACACCCCAAAGACGCTGAAGATGGAGGACGGTGAACTCATCGAGGTCTATCGGGAGCAGTACGGAGGTGCCACCGTCTAAGCTGGGATTACGCCGTCACAAGACTCTCACGTATCGTGTGCTCTCTCATATGTATTATTATCATTCCAACAACTTCCACCTAACGTTTTACTCAAAATCATCCACCTTCCCGAATTCCCCTACATCATTTTGAACATCTTTGAGAGCAATTCAATATCTTCTATTTAAGTAAACTTAAAACTTTGTTTCACAATAAATTTATGCACCAGAACCAGATGCACAAAAAAGCCACAGCGCCAATGGAAGATTCTTCATGGAGACGTGGAAACAAGAGTCACGCTTTTGAACGGTTTTCATAAAACTTTGATCACAAAAACAAATAGAAACTGAATAACAAAATGAAAAAAATCTTGTCTTGATCTGTGTCTTCTGCTGCCAAGCGGCGGGAACATCTCCGGATTTGGGAAACTGCGGCGGCAAATCGGACACGTCGCATTGGTCTATCGCTGATCCGCGAGGAAGACACTCTGCTCGTCAAAGGCTTCCAGCTTCATTCGTCCGCTACCGCCCCGACCTCATCATCTTCTGCCACCACCACCACGTCTTCTGGTCCCACGCCTTCTTCCAGCTCACATCCATGGTACGAAAAGGCAAAAAAGACGAAGATGATCAAGGAGGAATCGGACGGCGAGGACGATCTCGACGATTGTGATGAGACGTGCGAAACTCCTTATACAGGGTGGCCGCTAATTACGGAAACAAAAGTTTAGAGGCACGTCGCGCGGCTCAGAATTTTTTTTCGGTCATACTAAAATTTTTTGTTTGTTTATTGACATGTGTTTAATCGTTTTGTCAAGTCTCAAGTCTGTACAATTTTTTTTCGTTGAATGGTAAATGCCAAAATCCATTGTCTTTCGATTCTGAGTTGGAAAAAGGGAGTGACCG